>CM056505.1:13553663-13672093 GCA_029783415.1 Anisodus acutangulus
AGTAATAGTGTGAAGAATCCCATTGTTCCTAGTGTCAGACTAACGAAGGATGACGAAGGAGTCGATGTAAATGCTACCATGTACAAACAATTGGTCGAAAGTCTTATGTATCTAACTGCGACAAGGCCAGACTTGATGTTTATGGTGTGTCTCATTAGCAGATTCATGGCAAGTCCAACTGAGTTGCATTTGCTAGCTGCGAAAAGGGTGTTAAGATACTTGAAAGGTACTGTGGACTTGGGAGTTTTTTTATCGAAAGGAGGGCAATGGAGAGTTGATGGCATAGACAGATACTGATTATGCAGGAGATGTAGATGACATGAAAAGCACTTCTGGTTATGTGTTTCTACTCAGTGAAGGAGCTGTGTCCTGGTCCTCTAAAAAACAACCTGTGGTCACTTTGTCCACTACTGAAGCAGAATTTGTGGTAGCTACCTCTTGCGCTTGTCAAGAGGTATGGATGAGGAGAGTATTGGAGAAGCTTGGTCATTCTCAAGGCAAGTGCACCACTGTGTTATGTGACAACAGTTCTACTATTAAGCTATCCAAGAACCCAGTCATGCATGGACGCAGCAAACACATTGATGTAAGGTTTCATTTTCTGCGTGATTTGACCAGAGATGGAGTTGTTGAGCTGAAGCACTGTGGCGCACAAGAACAAGTTGCAGACATTATGATAAAACCACTTAAGCTGGATGTGTTCTTGAAGCTGCGTGAGTCAATGTGTGTATGTGTGGTACCACGAGTAAACTGAAAGCATTACTGCAATCAGTTTAGGGGAGGAATTATTAGGGTTGATAGAGTTATAGTTGAAGTTGTCAAAGTCCATTCATTTAATAAATCCTATTATTTAGGATATGTAGGTAGAGTTTGACCATTTTCTTAGCTAGTTACCATATTATTAGAACCAGTAAATGTGGGTTGTTTGTTTCCTAATTTATCCCATTGTAAGGCTTATATAAGCCAGCTGCTTGTTTCAAATAAAATACATTTTTCTTCATTCAGATATCTTTCTGTGAATTGATTTGTGCTTAAGGTTTACAACATACTTCAGGTCTAAATCTGGCAATCTAATCCAGATAGGACCCTCTTTGCTCATTTCCATACCAGATTTCCATGGTTTAACAATTACAGGTTTTCTATAGAAAATTGGACTCCTTCTTCAACCACCTTATCTCTATTTTCCGCGCTACAAAATCAAATTATGAAAACACCCCTACTGGTTTGTGCAATTTTATCAATCCCCAGATTCTCTTGAAATACCCCTCTATTACTGTTAAAGGGAGGCTAGATCCAAGGACGTAACATACTACAGCTGAGTTCCAAAATGCAATTTTCTCTTTAATATCTTCAAGTATAATTTTTACATTAGTACTTTTCTCCTCATCTTCGCTTAAATCTAAGCCCCAAGTTGGCGATTCACTTACAATAGCACTCCACGATGTCGTAGTAGTGTGAGGGTTTTGAATGTTAATTACCTGAGCCTTAGCTAAGTGTCTCCCTTGTTTCTACTTGATCTACTAGGAAGTAGTTCTTGGGCCTTGCCTCTGATTGCTTGTTATTGGCCATCAGAGTGACAGTTTTCATGATTGGCGGTGTGACTTGCTTTAAACCCACTGGTAGGATTCCTCGTAGGACATTGATACTTGATAGAATATACACATAGTATTACATATCTCTTATATTTGAATTAGTAAATATTATAATTATAATTAGTCAAATTAATTACCTAATTTGCATCCTTGACATAAGCATGTACTAATATATATAATGGGAGAGACTGAATGACAAAATGTAAGCAAGATATTCTTACATGGTATCAGCCAAACCCTAACCCTAAAACACCTAAGCCGCCGTCGTCGGCCTTCTCTTCCGTCGCCTCCCTCCTCTTTCTCCTTCTCGATGTCAATATCATCTCCCTCTTCTTCATCCCCCTTTTAGTGTCTACTCAACCAAAATTCCATTCCGCTCTTGCGGTTAACAATATTAAGAATTTCATTCTCATAACTTTTGAGATGAAAAACGTTTAGTACTCATCATGGACGATATTATTTAAGATTCATTGTCGTGTGTACCAAGTCATCGATCACATCATCCCTCCTAAACCCAAGTCAACCGACAAAACCATGGAGAAACATGGTGTTTTTAATGAACTTTGGTCACGACTGGATGCGATTATTCTATAATAGATCTACGACACAATCTTGAACTATCTCTTGCACAATAATTGAATCCGACGCTACTACACAACAAACATGAGAGAGATTAGAAAGCATTTCTCATGACAACAAGACCTAACGTGCCTTGTACTTAGAAAATCAATTTAAGGACATTCAACATGACGATTTTTCTAATATATCGGCTTATTGTCAAGAACTTTAAATGATTGTCGATCAACTCTCCAACATAGGTGCACCAGTCACAAATCAAAGGTTGGTCATGCAACTACTTGTGGGTTTAAATGAAAGTTACGATGGTGTTGCTATAATCCTCCAACAAAGCACTATGTTACCTCCGTTCTATGAGGCCCGTTAGAGAATTATCCTTGAAGAAATCCGAAAAGCTAAGCGAGAAGCAGCTACAACCTACACCGCCCTCCTTACTGCTGGAGGCTCACGTGACAGTGCAAGGATTTTGAGTTTTGGTCAGCAAACCCAGCACCACAATAGTCCAAAATGTGCAGTCAACATGTCACAAATAATAATAAGGGCAAGAAATACGACAAAAGCTGTGGTGGCCGTGGTGGAAACAACCACAGTTGTGGTGGGGAACAACACCGGCAATCCGGCGGCCAGCGGCAGCTGCAATGGAAACAACCACCACAGTTGTCGGCATACCCACCATGAAAACCTTGGGGACAGCAAGCTTGGGCTGCCCATGCCCCTATCCGACGTCCTCTTGGGCTCGGCCTTCAACCCAACAACCCAGAATTCTTGGGGCGCTCCCACAACAAGCTTATAATGCACATGCTCCTCCCCCTTCAAGCTACACACCAATGGATATTGAAGAGGCAATGTAAACGATGTCTCTCAATGTTCCTAATGAAAATTGGTACATAGACACCGACGCAATATCTCACATGACGGCATCTCGAGGTACTCCCTCGTCTTATTTCAATATGCGTAATTTAAATCGTCATATTATTATAGGTAGTGAACAAGGCATTCCAATTCGAGGTTATGGACATTCAAACCTCTCCCTTCCACATCCCTCATTAACTTTAAACAATGTCCTATATGCCCTGAAACTTATCAAAAATTTAATTTATGTGCGTCGTTTCATAACTGACAGTTACGTTTCACTTGAATTTGATCATTTTGGATTTTATATGATGGACCTTCAAACATTGATGCAAATAATGAGATGTGACAGCATCAGTGATCTTTATCCAATCACCACCACCATCAGACATCACACCCACTCTCCTTCAACCTTTGCAGATATTTCATATGTTCTACGGCATAATAGATTGGGATATCCGGGAGACTCTAATTTACACTCCCTTAGCAAAAATAAGTTTATTGATTATAAACATTTTTCTTGCCTTACTGTTTGTGAATCTTATGTTTTTGGAAAATATGTTAAATTATCATTTTATTCATCATCTTCTAGCACTTTGATGCCTTTTGATATCATACATAGTGATTTATGGACTTCTTCTATTTTAAGCACGGCAGGGCATTGATATTACAATATGTTTTTGGATGACTATTCCAATTTCCTGTGGACCTTTTCTATTGGCAACAAATCTCAAGTTTATTCTATTTTCACGTCTTTTAGTGCTTTCATCAAAACACAATTTGAAAAGACTATAAAATATTTTAAATGTGACAATGAGAGAGAATTCGATAATGAACCATTCAAAACTTTTTGCAACAAAAATGGTCTTGTTTTTCATTTTTCATGCCCCCACACCTCTCCACAAAATGGCAAAGTTGAACGAAAAATAAGAATCATGAATAACTTGGTTCGTACCCTTCTTGCTCATGCTTCTATGCCTCCCTCCTTTTGGCATCACGCTCTATCCATGGCAACATATCTTTTGAACATTCTCCCAATCAAGTCTCTCCAACAAGAGTCCCCGACTCAAATTCTCTACTTTTGGGATCCTTCCTATAAGCACTTACACACTTTTGGGTGCTTATGCTACCCCCTTCATCCTTCCACCAAAATCAACAAACTTCAACCTTGTTCTAACCTGTGTCTTTTCCTGGGTTACCCATCTGATCATCGAGGTTACAACTTTTACGATTTGTCAAGTCGAAAAATAATTATTTCTAGGCATATCATATTCGATGAGTCCCACTTCCCATTTGCAAAGATGAATTCTCCATCTCCGGATTCTTATACCTTCTTAAATGATGGCTTAAATTCCCTTCTAGTTCATCATCTGCAAAATCAGTTCCTACTATTACCACCATCCCAAATGGAACACGTCACACCCTAATTGAGCACTGTCGTCTCGCATCCTCCAAGCCCATAGCATGATCATCTGACACCGGTCCATCCCATACAGATCCATCCCCCTACAACACTTTTACGGACCATGGTAACTCATGCTATGCACGGTATCTTCGACCCAAAATGACAATTCAATTTGTCGACCTCATTTGCCCACTCTCCTCTTCCTCGCAACCCAAATAATGTCTTGTTCGATCCAAATTGGAAAGCTGCCATGTTAAACGCATATATTGTTCTTATTGATAATAAGACGTGGGATCTCATACCATGTCCCCCTGATGTTAATGTTATTCGTTCTATGTGGATTTTTTGGCATAAAAAGTAATCTGATGGTTCTTTTGAGAGGCATAAGACCCGTCTTGTAGGTGATGACAGGTCTCAATAGGTTGGTGTGGATTGTGATGAAACTTTCAGTCCAGTGGTGAAACTGGCTACGATTCGGGCGATTCTTAGCATTGCTTTGTCAAAGTCATGGCCCATTCATCAGCTTGATGTTAAAAATGCATTCTTGCATGGTGCATTTTATGAAACCATTTATATGAATCAACCTATGGGATTCAGAGATCCAGTTCGTCCAAATTATGTGTGTCATTTAAAGAAATCACTTTATGGACTGAAATAGGCCCCTCGTGCATGGTACCAACGGTTTGCTGATTTTGTGTCCTCCATTGGTTTTTCACATAGCAAATCTGATCACTCACTTTTTATCTATAGCAAGGGTAAAGAAACAGCCTACATTCTCTTATATGTTGATGATATCATACTCACTATCTCTTCTAATGAACTTCGCCAATCTATTATGTCACTTCTTGCCTCTGAATTTGCTATGAAGGATTTGGGCCCCCAAACTATATTTTGGGCATTGCAGTTACAAGACATGTGGGTAGTTTATTTCTTTGTCAGCAAAAGTACACTGAGGAGATTCTTGAACGCGCCGGCATGACGTCTTGTAACCCTGCTGCAACACCGGTTGACACTAAAACCAAGCTTAGTATTTCTTCGGGTTCTCCATATAAAGACCCCTCATTATCGTAGCCTAGCAGGAGCATTAAAGTATCTCACTTTCACGATACCAGACAAATCCTATGCTATGCAACAAATATGTTTATATGCAAGACCCGAAGGACGGCCACATACAGACTCTCAAATGAATTTTGAGATATGTGCGAGGTACTCTTGATTTTGTCTTGCACCTGTACAAATCCTTCATATTTGATCTCATCTCATACACTGATGTTGATTGGGGTGGATGTCCCGACACTCGCTGTTCTAGCTCGGGTTACTGTGTTTTTCTCGGTGATAACTTGATTTCTTGGTCTTCTAAATGGCAACCTACATTGTCTCAATCCAATATAGAAGCCGAGTACCGAGGAGTCGCAAATGTTGTCTCTGAATCTTGTTGGTTATGCAACCTGCTCTTGGAACTTCACTACCCAATCCACAAAGGTACAGTGGTTTATTGTGACAATGTGAGTGCGATATATCTCTCCAGTAATTCCGTCCAATATCAGTGCACTAAACATATTGAAATAGATATTCATTTTGTACGTGAGAAAGTCGCTCGTGGAAAGGTCCATGTCCTTCATGTCTCCTCTCGTTATCAAATCGCCGACATCTTTACTAAAGGACTTTCGCACATACTCTTTGATGATTTTTGAGCCAGTTTCAGCGTACGAGAACCTCCCGCTTCAATTGCGGGGGTGTGATAGAATATACACATATTATTACATATCTCTTATATTTGATTAGTAAATATTCTAATTATAATTAGTCAATTTAGTTACCTAGTTTGTAGCCTTGACATAAGCATGTACTAATGTATATAATGGGAGAGAATGAACAAAAAAAGGTAAGCAAAATATTCTTACAATACTTTTTCTCATCTTCGCATCTTCTGTTTGTGGGATTCCCTTCCGGCCAATATTAATCTCGGAGTGTTTGCCTGTGCTCATTGACCTCTCCATGTGGTCCTCAATTTCTTTGCCATCACCAGCTGGCACTGAGAAGAGATTGCATCATAAAGAGAGAATTTTGTACAATGATATTTACAGTAAAAATAGCTAGGACCCACTCTTCTTACCCCAAGCCAAATATGTTTTGTCACGACAATTTTCGCACTTCTTATATATGCTACAACATGAGGTTTATTATCTATATCCTAGTTGTTGCAATATGGCTACTGAAAGTATGTATGTTCTAGAGACAATCATTATTAGGGACAAATGTACTTGAACACATTCGTATTATTAATAAGATTAATATTTATGGCATTTGCGATTATTGAACTATTATTTGATTATTTGTAATTATTAATTAATGTGCATCCCTTGAGCTTACGCTATCATTAATAGAGTGAGATATTGATGATAGAGCGTAACACTAAAATAATCTCGACTAATGATCATCAAGAATGGGATAGCGATGATATGTTATAAGTCGACATGTAGTTTGCATCACATTCTTAGAGAATGTAGTATGTCTCACCTGCTACTAGTAATGGTTACTAGTGATGGACACATGGATACTTTTGGAAAGTATTGGTATACCCTACTGATAAACTATTTGTTAGACATGTCTAGAGTGTTATCAGCGTGTAAGATATAAAGGTCATTTGACTTGAGGTCAATATGCACCTTATTTACAGAGTAATGTACTTTGACCATGTCGCTTAAACTCCTTATAGGATAAGACACGGCTTGTGTTGGGTATATTATGATGTAAATTAAGGTGGTAATTGAGCCAAGAATAGGATTCATTCCTCGATTGGATATTCGAGAGATCACTCAACTTCTCAGTGATATTAGGTCGACCAAGTCATTGGCCAATGCAAGAGACACATTTAGAATATGGTCTAGTTGTCGACTAAATAGATGAGATAAAGTGATCAAGCCATTTGGATAGACACGTGGAAAATCCTAAGCTTGATATAGTGTACCGCGAATGAAAGGAATTTATCATCTCACATAAAGGTAATGTTTGTTGGATTCATGTAAACGTACTTCATATATTGAGTTCGTCGTACAGCTCAGTCTAGGAGTTTCGTATAGACCTTAATTGGATTAGTGTCGATATATGAAGGCCTATAGGGTCACACTATGTCGAATGTCTCTTCGATCTAAGGGTGTATTGAGAAAGTATTAAATATTCAATTTGGGATCGAGATATTTAAATTGATAATAACTATGTGATAATTTCTATTAGATGGAAATTATTTAATTAAATCAAAATTATATTTTATATTTAATGTGCTAAATATATATATTAAATGAAAACGGGAAATAAAATTTTACGTAAGGCGCCGCGGCACCGACCCGACAGTGGGCCCAGTCAGACTGGCTCACTGCACCTCGGTTTTTGGGCCAGTCTTAGAGCCCAACCCTAATATGATTTATGACCTAATTTTAACTATAAATACAACACTCCCATTGTTAATTAAAATACATCAATTCTATAAACTAATTCTAGACTTAGAGTCTAGGACGAAACTCTCTCAAACCTCTGCCAAGATTTCCTAGCTTTTTTGATAGAGGAATACACTGTAGCATTGTGCTTGCAATCGAAAAGGGAATCGCATGTCCACCCTTTAGTAAAGACTCCAGATAATACAACCTGTAAGTGTTCATGTTTTATGTTACAGGTTTTTATTGTCATATAACCATACAAGAAGAAATTATTGGGGTAAGTAAGAATAAAACTTTAAACTTCTGTTGTGCCTTCCTTATGTGTTTTGAATCCAACAAAACCCTACAGTGGTATCAAAGCCCAGACTGGTTCACTGGTTATATAACAATTGAATAACATAATAATATGAGTTAAACATAAAATTGGATTAAAACAAGACTTCTTGAAATCCTACATATCTTGACCTAATGGTTAACCTTTTGATATCACCCTAAATTATGACCTACGCTAAATGGAGGAAGTCATTCCGTTCTAACTCGGACCAAGTCAAGTGCAGATAACCAATTCATTGCGAACATGGTGCACGACGAAGAACGAGTATGAATGGATGATGGTCGATATGTGCGTTATTGATAATGGTGGGTAAGGATAAAAGATCTATGATTTGATCCCTAAATTGGATTTAGGGCTCGAACGATTTTAGAAAATCAACACAGAAATGTTTTGTCAGGACGTCGGCACCGCGGCCCTATAGTAGGGCGCCGCGGCGCTTGCTAGAGTTTCAAGGCGGCGGCGCAGCTCCATGATGGAGTGTCGCGACCCTAATGCTTATTTTTTAAATTCTATGCTTTCTGGACATTAGGCACCGCGACTCCATGGTGGAGCGCCATGGCCCTAATGCAAGCTGAAAGGTTTCTGCCATGCCAGCATATCGGCTCCATAGTGGAGCGCCGCGGCGCTAATACATTGCAGAAGCAAAATTTCTGCTTCTACCTCACTGGCGTCGTGGGTAAGAAACACCCAGTATTTGTTAAACTGCTTAATATCATGCTTGGGCAGGCGGTGCCCAATAAGTGCTTAATAGACTATGCATTAAGATGTTATATTTGATATAACATACTAGAGTTAATCTTGGTTAAAAACCCTAAATTAAAATGTTCCCTAAATTTTTAATATAAGTCTCATTTAAAATGAACGCGTCGTCCGTTATAATTTATTGTAGTGCAAAATCATTTTCGGCAAGATGAGTATTTATGCCACATCATTTGCTCTAAGTCTACGAGGACTCAGACTCTTTCATAGATGCATGTTAAATGTAGAAGTGGGTGATAAACCTTCATGAGTATTTACACCACAATATTTGCTCTATAAGGAAAAACCCACTTAGATACATAATTGCAGTCGCATAACGAGTTTGACTTGCTAGGCTGTCTTGGCGCCACAGTGTCGGACAAGTCGAGGGACGCAGATCATTTATTTAGAACATTCGGTCAAACATGAGTTACAAATTATTTGAAATTAGTTTAGAGACCTATCATGTTGTGCTGTTGAAGTTATCAGCCACAACAAATGCGGAGATAGCATAAACCTGGATCATGGCCCATTATGACCCTATTCGATATGAGTCCGTATTCTTCCATGGGGTTGAAGAGTATGTTAAAATAGTGGGAGCTAATTAAACTAAAGGCCATGTTAATTAGTTTACGAATGTGTTCAATAGAAATTATATTAGAGTTTAATTTCAAGTCTATCTATTTCTTCAGACTATATATAGAATGTCGAATCTATCACTGAAAATGTTGATTGAAACAAACAAGTTGATTGGATCAAATTACCTTGACTGGTTAAGAAATCTGCGATTGGTGTTAAGACTAGAAAGAATTGAGTATGTGTTAGACATAATATTCCCTACAGTCCCTGCTGAAGATTCTGCTGAGTATGCCATGTTTGACAAGGTGGTTTATCAGAAACATCTAGACGATGCTACCTCAACACAATGTGTAATGTTGTCCTCCATGACCTTGGAGTTACAGAGGCAACATGAAAACATGGGCTCCAACGAAATGCTAGAACACTTGAAGAGTCTCTATGACTCACAGTCTCAGACAATGGAGTATGAACTGTTGAGGGACCTTTTCAAGTGTAAGCTGAACGATGGGGGTCAAGTGTCAGCACATGTTCTGAAGATGATTGGCCTGATAGAATGGTTGGCTTCGATTGGAACTAAGTTGTCTATAAATGTCTCTGTCAACCTGATCCTGAATTCACTCTCTGGTTCATTTGAGAATTTCATTGTGAACTTCAATATGAATGGGACCAAGGCAAGTCTTCCAGAGCTTCACAACATGTTGAAGACCTTTGAACTATCTACCTCTAAAAGTTAAGCCGTGCTCATGGTGGGCTCTTCTAGCAAGTTCAAACCCAAGGGTAAGAATATGCAGAAGAAAAAAGGTAAGACAGTTGCTGCACCTACAGTTATGAAACCTAGAGGAGGTGTTCAGAAGAAGGCGAAGGTAGCTTCGGATGTGTGCCTCAACTGCAAGAAGAAGGAGCACTGGAAGAAGGATAGCACAACTCCAGGAGGAGGCAAAGCACTAGGTGCTCCTGACTCTACTGGACAAGGTATGTTTGTCATTGAGATAAATATATCTATAAATAACTCTCACTGCTGGGTATTGGATACCGCATGTGGCTCACACATTTGTAATAATGTGCAGGGTCTGATTGACAGCAGAAAGGTTGGACCTTGGGAGGTAGACCTGCGCGTTGGAAATGAAGCACGAGTGGATGCTGAACGCATGGGAACTTATAGACTAGATTTACCTTCAGACTTTTGTTTAGAACTAAATAATTGTTATTTTGTTCCCTCATTAACGAGGAATATTATTTCTATCCCAGTGTTAGACATGAGGGGTTTTCCTCATTTATTGCCAATGGCAGTTATGTACTGTCTTTTAATGGTTTTGTTTGTGGAAATGCTCCGCTTGTGGATGATTTGTATGTTCTAAACTGTAGTCGTGAAATTTTTAATGTGCAAAACAAACAAGCTAAGATAAGTAATCCAAAAAACCTCACCTACTTATGGTACTGTAGACTTGGTCACATCAATCAATCAAGGATAGCAAGATTAAGAAAGTTAGACTACCTGGAACCATTTAACTTGGAGTCCTATGGTAACTGTGAATCTTGCTTGAGAGGAAAGATGACGAACAAGCCACTTTCTGGGAAAGGGGTGCGAGCCAAAGAGGTACTTGAGTTGATCCATACTGATGTATGTAGGCCATTTTCAACTCAAGCTAAGGGAGGCTTCCCTTACTTCATCACTTTTACAGACGATTTCACAAGGTTTGGGCATGTGTATCTTATGAAACACAAGTCTAAAGCCTTTGAGAAATTCAAGGAGTACAAGTCAGAAGTAGAGAAGCAACTTGAAACAAGTATCAAGACCATTCGATCAGATCGAGGAGGTGAATACTTAAGTAAAGAATTTTTGGATTACTTGAAGCTTCATGGAGTCCAATCACAATGGACTCCTCCTGGAACGCCACAGATGAATGGTATTGCTAAAAGGAGAAATTGAACCCTATTAGATATAGTTAGATCCATTATGAGTTTCTCATCTCTACCAACATACCTTTGGGGATATACATTGCAAAGCTCAATTTATATTCTAAACAGGGTTCCTTCAAAGTCAGTAGAGAAAACCCCATATGAGATATGGAATGGCAAGAAGCCATCACTTAAACACATGCGACCCTGGGGATGCCCTGCATATGTAAAGAAGATGTTTACTGATAAGTTGGAATCTAAAAGTAAGAAATATTATTTTGTGGGGTATCCAAAGGAAACTAAGAGATACTATTTCTATCTTCCTAGAGAACATAAGGTCATTGTTTCCAGAAATGCAACTTTCCTTGAAGAAGACTATGTCTACAAGGAACAGAGATGCAATAAAATAAAGAACTTGAAGAAATTCAAGAACCATAAGATAACACAGAAGTTGAACCCTTGTCCAAAGACCTAGACAAGGATTCAATAGGAGTATTTGATGAAGATTGGGTACTTAGAGTACGCCCTTCAGCTAGTGGGAGTGTTGTGAGAGATAGTGCAGAAATGCAAGGCTCTCATACACAACCAATGGAAGATAATACAATGGTTGTACATCATTTCATTAAGAAAATATATGAAAATGACATTCCTAAAAGCTCTCAAGGTGATGGATTGTCAATCACACAAAGACCTTCTCACAATCAGAATGCAACAAATATTAAAACGCAGAATAATCAACTTCGTAGGACCACTAGGACTCATCGTCCGTCTGAAAGACTTAATATCCTTGTTGAAACACACAATGAGATAGATATTCCTGATTACAATGAACCTACAACCTACAACGAAGCTATGTTAGACATTAATTCGCAGAGATGGCAAGAAGCTATGAAATCTAAGATGGACTCGATGTACATCAATCAAGTTTGGAACTTGGTTGATTTGACAACAAGGGTTAGACCCATATGATGCTAATGGGTCTTCAAGAAGAAGATTGATGCATATGGCAAGGTACAGACTTATAAGGCAAGATTGGTGGCTAAAGGTTATAATCAACAGCCTGGTGTCGATTATGATAGAACCTTTTCACCTGTTGCAAAAATTAAGTCCATTCGGATTTTGCTTGCAATAGCCGCATACTATGATTATGACATTTGGCAAATGCATGTTAAAATTGCTTTCCTCAATGGTAACCTAATTGAGGAGGTGTATATGATACAACCTGAGGGTTTTACATCCAAGACTAAGCCCAAAGCAATATGCAAGCTACAGAAGTCCATTTATGGACTTAAGTAAGCCTCGAGGAGTTGGAATATTTGCTTTGACAAAGCAGTCAAATCGTTTGACTTTGTTAGAAGCAAAAAAGATCCCTGCATTTATAGTAAGCGCAAGGAAGAAAGTATTGTCTTCATTGTTATATATGTATATGACATATTAATAATGGGAGATAATAAGACTCTCATGCAATCAGTCAAGGAATGGCTATCCAGCACATTCCTGATGAAGGACTTGGATGAAGCCTGCTACATTCTTGGAATTAGGATCTATAGAGATAGACCTAATAGATTGTAAGGGCTGCCACAGTCCATATACATAGACAAAGTGCTAAGGCGATTCTCTATGGAAAACTCCAAGAAGGGAAGTCTTCATATGGGTCAAGGAATCAAGTTATCAAAGAAGGATAGTCCTTCTACTATTGCAGAACTTGAACGCATGAAAAGAATCTCATATGCTTCAGCTATAGGATCTATCATGTATGCCATGACCTGTACGAGGCCAGATGTGGCCTATGCACTTAGCATGACTTGCAAATTCTAGCAAAATCCTGGGAAAGAACACTGGAAAGTAGTCAAGAGTATTCTTAAGTATCTTAGACGAACTAAAGAATATTTCTTAGTCTATGGTGGACAAGAGAAACTAGTGTGTACTGGGTACACTGATGCTAGCTTCCAGACAGATCTTGATGACTTCAAATCTCAATCTGGATATGCCTTCATTTTCAATGGCGGAATGGTGAGTTGAAAAAGTTCCAAGCAAGCTACAACTGCTGATTCGACAACTGAAGCCGACTACATTGCTGGATCGGAAGCTGGTAAAAAGGTTGTCGCAATGTTTGAGTTCCTAAAGGAACCAAGGGTTGTTCCAAGTGCCACTTGTCCAATAATGATTTATTGTGACAACACTGGTGCGATTGCGCAAGCTAAGGAACCAAGATCAACAAATAGAAACAAGCATGTACCGAGGAAATACCACATACTCAAGGAGATGGTGGAAACTGAAGAAATAAGATTAAACTATGTTTCCACAGATGATAATCTAGCTGACCCATTTACTAAACCATTAAGATTAGTTAAGCATAATGGTCATTTTGAAAACATGGGTATTAGATACATCGGAGATTGGCTCTAGGCCAAGTGGGAGATTGAAAGTATGTATGTCCTAGAGACAATCATTATTAGGTACAAATGTACTTGAACACATTCGTATTATTAATAAGATTAATATTTATGGTATTTGCGATTATTGAATTATTAGTTGATTGTTTGTAATTATTCATTAATGTGCATCCTTTGAGCTTACGTTGTCATTAATAGAGTGAGATATTGATGATAGAGCATAACTTTAAAATAGCCTCGACTAATGATCATCGAGAATGGGATATCGATGATATGTTATAAGTCGACATGTAGTCTACATCACATTCTTAGAGAATGTAGTATGTCTCACATGCTACTAGTAATGATTACTAGTGATGGACATATGGATACTTTTGGAAAGTATTGGTATACCCTGCTGATAAACTATTTGTTAGACATGTCTAGAGTGTTATCAGCTTGTGGGAAATAAAGGTCCTTTGACTTGAGGTCAATACGCACCTTGTTTACATAGTAATGTACTTTGACCCTGTCCTAAGCTTAAACTCCTTATAGTATAAGACACGGCTTGTGTTGGGTATATTATGATGTAAATTAAGGTGGTAATTGAGCCAAGAATAGGATTCATTCCTCAATTGGATATTTGAGAGAGCACTCAACTTCTCAGTGATATTAGGTCGACCAAGTCATTGGCCAATGCAAGAGACATATTTAGAATATGGTCTAGATGTCGACTAATATAGATGAGATAAAGTGATCAAGCCATTTGGATAGACACATGGAAAATCCTAAGCTTGATCGAGTGTGTTGCGAATGAAAGGAATTTATCATCGCACATAAATGTTATGTTTGTTGGATTAATGTAAACGTACTTCATATATTGAGTTCGTCGTACCACGCAGTCTAGGAGTTCCGTATGGACCTTAATTGGATTAGTGTCGATATATGAAGGCCTATAGGGTCACACTATGTCGATTGTCTCTTCGATCTAAGGGTGTATTGAGAAAGTATTAAATTTTCGATTTGGGATCGAGATATTTAAATTGATAATAACTATGAGATAATTTCTATTAGATGGAAATTATTAAATTAAATTTAAATTAGATTTTGTATTTAATGTGCTGAATATATATATTAAATGAATACGGTAAACAAAATTTTACTTAAGGCGCCGCGGCGCCTTCTAGGCTGCGTCGCGACGCCGACCCAGCTGTGGGCCTAGTCAGATTGGCCCACTGCACCTCGGTTTTTGGTCCAGGCTTAGAGCCCAACCCTAATCTGATTTATGACCTAATTTTAACTATAAATGCAACACTCCTATTGTTAATTAAAACACACAAATTTTATAAACTAATTATAGACTTAGAGTCTAGGACGAAACTCTCTCAAACCTCTGCCAAGATTTCCTGGCTTTCTTGGCAGAGGAATACACCGTAGCATTGTGCTTGCAGTCGAAAAGGAAATCACGTGTTTACCCTTTAGTAAAGACTCCAGATAATACAACATGTAAGTGTTCATGTTTTATGTTACAAGTTTTTGATTGTCATATAACCATACCAGAAGAAATTATTGGGGTAAGTAAGAACAAAATTTTAAACTTCCGTTGTGTCTTACTTATGTGTTTTGAACCCAACAAAACCCTACCGCTATTGCATTTTATTTGCAAAACCATCGAATAGTGCAAAAAGTATTGATATATTTCCAATGCATATAACTCCTACGGGTCTAATATAGAGTGGGAGAGATTATTGTAGATTATTTCGAATATAATAGAAGAGCTCTACGTACAAGATAGTAACTATTAGAGTTTCATAATTAGTGGCATAACTGGGGTGAGAAATTTGGGTATCAGTACTGCTGACGCTCCATTTGCAGTTGCTCCATTAAGTGGAATTTAAAAATTGATCTCCGTACATTATGAACATACATCGTATATGTACGCCCCTATTTGATATGTACGTTTTCCGATTATGTTATAAATAATTCAGTATATATTTAATTGGTTAATAGATATAAGGATCGTACGTGATGTTGTAATAACCAACTCGTTAACCTTAGTTCTAATGCCCCATTTTATGATATGAGACTTTGTACAAATCAAATTGACAATTTAGGACTTGTTATAGTATATATAGGTTGGGTTGAGACCAGAGGGGTTCGGGTAGGTTTCAAATAAAGAAAACCAGATCCGAATTGTGCAGTTTTTTTCTTTTTACTGTTGTCGTGATGGCGCTGAAGAAAATTTGCAGGCAGCAGTATCACACCCATGGAGCGGTATCGCATTGAAGAGGGGCTGATGGGTAGCACCATTGCGCAGGATAAGCACCATCGCGCTGAAGGGCAGGGCGTGAGGCACTGCTCCATCACGCAACACGAGCTCTATCGCATCGGGTAGGTTTTTCCACCTCGGACAAGATTGTATTAGTTAACTCCAATCGCACTAAAGGTTGTCCAAGTTTACAATTCAAGCATATATAAATGGGATTTTGAGCTTATTTCACTATTTTAGGTCTTGAGAGTTCTAATTAGCACGATCCAAAGGGGAAATTTTCACCTTCAAAGCTTGGGTAGGTGATTTAAACTTGATTTTGATAATGTATTGTGATTACCCAATTTAACACCTAAGTTGTGGTTTAAGAGAGGGTAAATGTTGGTGTCATTAGACACTAGAATTGACTAATCTCAACTTACTCTAGTCATCCACCAAATTTTAACTTGTACTTTTACTCGTCAGAGCACCATTATCCTATTTGATAATTACAATAATATCAATGAAACTTATAGCGACTAAACTCATGTTGAACTTAACCCGAACAACACTTGATTAAACTCAATGTGCACTGGAGTTTCTAAGTGCTTATTTAAATATCGTATTTATCGTGATATATATCAAACATGCATCTTTTCTTCTCCCATATTTTTCAACTCCATTCACACGTCTTACTGGTAAAAACTTATTCACATACGGTATTTACGTCAAATCAAGGGATGCATGTCATATGTATGTACATTAATTAATCATTGTATATTCATACATGATAAGTAATGACATCTTGTATTTTGATGATTTGCCAAACATTCAAGGAACCAGATAGGGTCCAGGTCTGTGATCCGTTCCCTCGGCAATCATACAGTCAACATGTAAAGTTGTAAAGTTGTATTGTTTACTAGCAGAAGTACAACAAAACATCTACAGCTTGCTCGTGGACAAACCAAGGGCTAATTGTCTCTATCTCTTCTCACATGCTCCCCAATATATATACAACATGTTACAATATTTAACACAACACTTGAAAACCTAAAATCACTTTCAAAGTGCAGCCGCCACAAGTTTCTCCAAGTGCTTCCAAGAACAAAGCTTTTGCAAACTGAAGGACCAGATCCCGACACTGAAGAGGTCTAAGTCCTTTAGTTTATTTTTAGTTTTTGTCATTTTATTCTTTATTGTAATCCTACACTATTTTTAAGAAGTGTCATAGTAGGATATATTTTAACCTTTGTTGGTTTGTGTTCTTGGCTAGAGTTAGTCAAGGTTTGTAGCTTCGCAATAGATTTATTGTAAATGTCTTACAATAGAGGTATTGTAAGGGGTGATGGATTAATAGTTTAATTCATATGTTGCAATAGGTTGTAATATGAAGTTGCTCAGTTAGTGAAGTTGGAAATCCTACTAGGTAGGTCGTGGTTTTTAATCTCTTGAGCAAGGAGTTTTCCATGTAAACATCGTGTGTTATTTACCTTTTATTTTGCTTGAGGGAAAAGATAGAGAACCTGGTTTTCTATACTGTTTGGTAGACTCTTAATTTCTATCAATTGGTATCAGAGCGGATGCTTTCTAAATGATTAACACCTAGAAAATATCTTTCTCGTGGATGCTTCACCAAACTTAGAGGAATAACAATTTACCACAAGACCACCAAGATTTAACGGAAAGTACTGTGGGTGGTGGAAGACAATGATGCATGATGAAAGCTAAAGATTCTGAGTTGTGGGACATCATTTGTGATGGTCCTCATGTTCCTATGAATACAAATCTATCTGGTATTGGATCGGATGAGTACAATCTTGTCTCATCTTGTGACACTGCTAAGAAGATCTGGGAAGCTCTCCAAATGACTCATGAAGGAACCACTCAAGTAAAGGAGTCAAAGATAGACTTGCTCACCACTGAGTATGAGTTGTTTAAGATGAGAGAGGATGGGTCAATCCAAGATATACATATCAAGTTCACCTTTATAATAAATGAGCTTCACTCTCTTGAAGAAGTCATTTCAACCAATAAATTGGTCAGAAAATTACCTGGTGTCCTGCCAGATTCTCGGGAAAGCATGGTAAATGCAATATACGAAGCTAAGAACTTGAAGATTCTAACCATTGATGAGTTGATTGGTAATCTCAAGAAAGACTTACGAGTTGAAGAGAACTAAGAAAAATCTTGAAAAGAATGAGAAAAAGAAGGAGAAGAACATGGTTATCAAGGCTGCCAAAAGTGACTCAAGCAGTGACAAAGCTGATATGGCATACCTCACTCGCAGGTTTCAAAAGATGGTTCAAAAAAATGGTGGGTCCCAAGAATAGGAAGCTCCAGCAGGAACTTCAAAGGAAATGACAAATGTTGCCACAAGTGTAAGAAACCTGGTCACTTTATTAAAGAATGTTCTCTTCACAAGCAGGACAATCAGAAAGACAGGACTGTTAAGTGGAACCAGGTCCTTGATAAGAAGTTCAAGAGGAGAGATGCGGCTGATGACCTGGTGAAGTAAGCTCTTGATGTTTGGGGAGACTCTTCAAGTGAACCTGAAGATGATGATTACCAGGGTGACACATCAATAATGGCCATCGACAATGAACCTTCTGAATATGAGTCAAACTTTGCACTCATGGCCAAATCTGATGATGAAGGGATAAATTTTTTTGATGTTCAAAAAAAACTTGAAATTTTATTCTCAAAATAAACTTATATCATTGGAAAATATGTTAATCTATGCTTATCATGTTCTTGTTAAAGAGAAAAGTGCTTTAAATAAAGAAATTGGTGATTAAGAATAAGAGAGAGATGATTTGGTAGTTTCCAATGTAGATCTAAAAGAATAGGTTGATGAGCTAACTCAAGAAAATATCTTATTAGAAAATCAAATGAAAAACTGTACGGATATTCCCTCTAAAGAAAAAAGGTGTAGCTAGTAAGACTCAACTGGAGCTTGAGAAGGAGCTTAAGAAAATAAAACTGAGTCTCATTACTGAGGTAGAAAAGAACAGACAACTACACGAATATTTAAAAAGGGTAAAAGGTGATCTTGATAAGGCACTTCATTAGACCTGGTCCTCGAATGTAATTACCCCTATGTACAAGAGTAAAGGTGGGGGTAGGAAAGGGCTTAGTTTTGAAAAGAAAACCCCCCTTATAATCCCCATATCAAATATGTCACTACAACTAAAAACTGGTTGTGCACTCATTGCGGTCAGACAGGTCATTACAAGAATGCATGCAAAGCTAGATTTCAGTCACTTTAAGGAAATAAGAATTTTGTTGAGAAGGGATTCAAAGTTGAAGGACTTGGTCCTCGAATGAGAAAAAATGTCTTACCTGTTTGGACTAGAAGAAGCCCGATTCACCCATTTTACAATTATAAAGGAGCCAAACTGGTTTGGGTTCCCAAATCTAATCAGCGATTTTATTTACAGGCTGGGTGAGAGGAGGCAGTCAAAGATGGTATATGGATAGTGGCCTACTTGAAGCATATGACTGGTAGAATGGATGATTTTCTCTCACTCAAAGCCTTTCAAGGCCGGAGTGTGTCATTTGGTAATGGCAAAAAATGATACATTCTTGGTGCTGGCAAGGTTGGGAAGACACTTTCTCATGTAATTGAAAATGTGTACTATGTAAATGGGTTAAAATATAGCTTGTTAAGTGTGTCTCAAATCTATTATAAAGGAAATGAAGTGAAGTTCTTGTCCTGCAGTTGCACAGTCATCAATCTCAAAACTGGTGAAGTGGTGCTAATAGTAAAAAGGTTCAAGAATATATATGTTGCAGATTTTGACTCTTTGAACGGTAGTGACTTGACATGCCTAAGTGTTATGGATAATGATGCTGAGCTTTTGCACAGACGACTGGGACATACAAGATTTTCATTACTAAACAAACTTGTTGCGAAGTACCTGGTTCGTGGGCTACCAAATATCAAGTTCAAATATCACAAGGCATGTGATGCTTGTATAAAAGGGAAGCAGGTCATATCCTCCTTCAAGCAAACAAAAAAGTGACTATCTCAAGGATACTTGATCTTCTTCACATGGATCTTTATGGACCAATGAGTATCCCAAGTAGAGGAGGAAATAAGTATATTTTTGTGATTATTGATGACTACTCCTGATTCACATGGACTTTGTTTTTAAGAAACAACTATGAAACATTCCCTATGGTCTATGCCTTTGTGAAACATATTCAGGTGAAACTAGAAAATCACATTGTGAGTATTAGATCTGATCATGGTATTGAGTTTGAAAATGCCAAGTTTGAAGAATTTTGTACTGAAAATGGTATAAGTCACAAATTTTCTACTCGTAGAATACCTCAGCAAAATGGTGTTGTGGAGAGGGAAAAGGGACACTTGAAGATATGTCTAGAACAATGTTAATAGCAAGTGTTGTGTCTAAAAGTTTTTAGGCTGAAGCTGTTAATACTATTTGTCACGTGATAAAAAGATATGATCAGGTCCCTGCTTGAGAAGACTCCTTATGAATTGCTCAATGGGAAAAAACCCAAGATGACTTATTAAAGAGCATTTGGCTGCAAATGTTTTGTTCTCAATAATGGTAAGGAAGCTTTTAGGAAATTTGATGCAAAAAGTGATAAATGAATCTTCCTTGGTTACTCATCTCATAACAAAACATACAAGGTTTATAATAAAAGAACTCAGTGTGTAAAGGAAAGTGTGCATGTGATATTTGATGAATCAAATGTAGTGGGAAATAAAAGGTCACAAAATGATGAAGCTAAAGATGGGTTATTTCCAAAGGTTCCTGATTAAGCTATAGAAATGTAGAATGAAAAGACTAAATTGATGAGACAAATCAAGCAGAGTCTCCTGAAGACACAGAGAAATCTGGTCCTGCCATTACTCCACTTGAAGTTGAGCATATAGTAGCTAATGATGTATCATGTACTCTTGAAGCTAAACAAAGAAGTGGAAGTCATGCCTCTGTTGATGCCAATAATGGATCGAACATGGAAGAACCTGGCCCTTCTAACCCTACAGTTCATGTCTCCAACTGGAAGCATAAGGGATCTCATCTACTTCAAAATATGATTACTCTCTTAGACTATGGTATTCAGATTAGATCGAAGGCAAGAAATATGTTTTCCTTCACAGCCTTCCTGTCACAAATTGAAAAAGGCATAATTTATGCAATTTATTTTCTAAGAAAGAGATCATAGTGATTGATGGCTCTTTCAATCCTACAAAATAGAAGGCTTTGGCGTGTACCAAAATGGAGAATTTGGTAAGAATATCAAGAAAACATTGAAAGATGTTGACTGGATAGCTGTTATGCAAAAAGAGATCCATCAATTTGAAATAAATCATGTATGGCACCTGGTCCCTATGCCCTCAGACAGAACAGTGATTGGGACTAGGTAGGTGTTTAACAATAATCTTAATGAATTTGGAAACACTACAACAAACAAGGCAAGGTTGGTGGTTCAATGTTACAATTAAGAAGAATGGATAGACTATGATGAGACTTTTGCTCCTGTTGCAAGAATGGAAATAATCATAATTCTTATTGCCTTTGCATCTCATAAGAAATTCAAATTGTTCCAAATAGATGTAAAGAGTGTCTTTCTAAACGAATATCTAAATGAGGAAGTCTTTGTCAAGCAACCCTTTAGTTTTGAGAGTTATGAACATCTTGAGCATGTGTTCAAGCTTGACAAGGCTCTATATGGTTTAAAGCAAGCTCATCGGGTATGATATGAAAGATTGTTAAAGTTTATTCTTGAAAATGGCTTTACAAAAGAAAACATTGACAACACTTTATTTCTAAAAAAGCGAGGAAGGAATTTGTTGATTGTGCAAGTCTATGTTGATGATATTATTTTTGGTGCTACTAATGATTCCTTTTGTGAAGAGTTTGTGAAGCTTATGGGAAGCGAATTTTAGATGAGCATGATGGGTGAGCTAAATTTCTTCATTGGGTTGCAAGTGAAGCAAACTCCAAAAGGCACCATGATCAATCAACAAAAGTATATCATGGAGCTGCTTAAAAGATTTGAGATAGAGAATGCTAAGCTTATTGATACATTTGTATCCATTGCTACTCTGTTAGACATGGATGAACCTAGTTCTCTTGTCAATGAAACCATGTATAGGGGTATCATTGGGTCTATACTGTACTTAACTGCTAGCCGACCTGACATTGTCTTCAGTGTTAGGTTATGTGCAAGATTCCAATCAAGTCCCAAAGAATCTCATTTGAATGCTGCAAAAAGAATTTTAAGGTATCTCAAAGGAACTCCGGACCTGGTCCTTTTCTATTCTTCAGGAGATAATTTTGACTTGGTTGGATATGCTGATGCTATTTATGCTGGATATTTGGTGGATAGGAATAACACATCTAGAATGGCAAATTTTCTGGAGTCCTGCTTGATCTCTTAGGGTACAAAGAAATAAAACTACATGACTCTTTCTACTGCTAAAGATGAGTATGTGGTTGTTTCCTCCTTCTGGAGTCCTGCTTGATCTCTTAGGGTACGAAGAAATAAAACTACATGACTCTTTCTACTGCTAAAGATGAGTATGTGGTTGTTTCCTCCTTTTGTGCTTAATTGTTATGGATCAAATAATAGCTTGAGGATTTTGGTATGCTTACTGATTGTTTGCCCTTGTTTTTTCATAATACAAGTGCACTTAACATGGCTAAAAATCCATTGCAACAAAAAAGGACCAAACACATTGATGTCAGGAATCATTCTTTAGGGATAATGTTGAAAAGGGTTTGATTTGTATGAAGTTATACAAGACGGAGGACCAGGTTGCAGACATTTTCACCAAGACACTAAGCAAGGAGCACTTTGAAATAAATCTCTTGGAGTTGGGCTTGATCAACCCCAACTAGTTGGTCTCTCACAAGTTCCCTCAATGATTGGCTATGTTAAAAGGAAAGGTACAATGCCAAATACTATTTTTTGGTGGCATCTAACTCACTCTTATACGGTTACATATATAGACGCATGGCGGTTTCATGACAACACAAGCATAGGTGACGTTGTATTTTTAAAAGTTTTTCCTGTAATTTTCAAAATTGTCAAGGGAATTGGTCCATGTGACTCAGGTTAATAGTCTCTTCAGTGCTTATGTGTTTTTGAACTGCTTAAGGTGCCAAGTCAGTTAAGTGTTTCCCCTTTCAGATTTAAAATAATTTTCCTTTCAACCTGTTGTATCGCTTTTGAATCGACCTGATCCCTCTTCTTACACCAATCAAAATTATCACCTTCCTCCTCTTAAATACAACTTTTCTTACCTCACTCCTCACTTAAACTATTAAACTTTCATATTGCTCTCTCTCCTAAGCATAATGGCTATCTAAGTCTCTCTACATTCTTCCTCTCTTCATTCTCTAAACAAAATTAACCATGTCTCACCAAGCATCTTCCATTCCAAACTTGGCTGCAACGAACCCCACTCCCTCACCTTCCAATGCTTTAACATCTACTGAACTGATAACCCCTGCTTCATCCCTAAAATGGCCAATCTTCACTGACCAAAATCCCTCTATCACATCCCCCAAAATCCCCTATTTCTGGTTCTTCTAGGACTCGTAAGAGTCAAACCCCAAACCGTTTCTATGTCAAAATTCCTTCAGAATATAGAGCCATTTAAGAAAAGAATGGTGAAATCGAGGCATGAGTCAACCAGTTGAGGAAATGGCGGTACAAGACCATATGAACGCAAACCTTATCTCTGGTGATATGCATGTAAGTGGAGATGCTGGTGTTGCATAGAAACAGGACGAAGTTGTCCATAAGGACATTGTTGAGGACACCACGACCAAATCAAGTAATCTTATTCCACCTGATAGTGTTAAAGGGGTGAATGAATCATCAATGGAGTTTGATGGGTCTATATCTGAGATGGGTCAGGGTATATCTAATATTTTGGAAAGTGAGGCTGAGATTATTAATAGGTTTGCCGATACCTCACAGGTATTGAGAGAAATGAAGGAATTGAGGGAGTTCAGGGGAAAATGAAGGAGAAAAAAAGGAACTAAAAGAAGGGCATGGTCCCTCACCCCAAGGAGAGTCTAAGTCATATGCACTAAAGAAAGCTCCTATTTTGGATGAGACACTAGGTTGCTCATGGGTAAAGCTAGAAGTTGATGATAATTCCAAATAATATCTACTACTGTTGTGCCACTAGGAGATCCTTCTCTAGATAAGGAATTAGGTTCTCCTAGTCCTACTCAGGCAGTTGATTCCGACGACAATATTATACTTCATTTTGTGCGTCAATAGGATACTTGTGGTAAGAAACAAAAGAAAATGGCGGAGAAGAAAAAGGGTGGGTACAAAGAGAGAAAACACATTGCCCAAAAATCCCCTAAAACTAGACAAACAAAAAAGGCGGCAATGGAATTACTGGAATCAGCCTTTCAGGCAAGTAAGGAGAAAGTCTCAAAAAAGAAGCGTAGTCAACCTTTAAAGAGTAGGCTGATTGATGAAGACATTGTAGATGAAGAGGAAAATCCTTTTATAATAAAAAATTCAAGGAAATGGAAGGTGAACAAATGAAGAAAGGTTAGACTTGTTATATCTGATGATGATGAGGGTGACAAGTTAGTTGATGAGGGAGACAAGTCATAAAAAGAGGAGTATGAAACTCGACCTCTCCCTCAAAGGAAGAGGAAGAGTAGTATCAGTGAGGAATCAGGTTCCTCAAAGAGATAAAAAATGTGATCGATGAGAAACAAAGAAGGAGATCTTGAGGATCCAAAAGGTTTTTTTTATAAGAGTGTTCGACTCTGACATTGCTGAGAGGTTTGGCATGAAGGAACTACTTGAGATTGTTGAGTTCTAAAAATGGACTCATCTCTTTATCCCACCGGCACCTAGTGTATATGATGTAGAGGTGGTCGAGTTCTATGCAAACCTTTGTTATACTGATGAACACACTCTGTTCTTGTCAGTGCGTGTGACATACTTTGAGTTGGATGAGTTAAAACTTAGAGAAATTCTAGAAGTCCCGACTGATGGGATGAAGACAGTGTCTGAAAAGGCTTCTGATACCTTTATGCATGTGATTGTGAAAATGGAGGGGTATGCTATTGGAGAAAGACTCTTCAAGAAAGAGCTTAATACAAAGTATCAGATCTTGTTTGCACTCGTCAACAAGGTGTTGCTTCCAAGAGCTGAAGAATGTTCTATTGGCTCCATAACGGACCTGGTTCTTCTCGAGGCTCTGTCAACCTTTAAACATATCGGTCTGTTAGCTCTTATGATTGATCACATCATCAAGGTTGTTAACGCAAGAGAGGACAGACATGGTCTTTCATATGGCTTCCTCTTGAAAAAGGTACTTGTGCATTTTAAAGTCAAAACAGGAAAAGCTAACATGGGCACCAAAAAGCATATGATCACTATGGCGACTTTGGAAAAATATGAATGCGTACCAAAGAAATGTGGTGTTGGCATCAATTCTACCATCTCGACTTTGATTGAGGCCCAGGAGAAGTCCACTGCTGAGATTTAACGGCTTAAGGCTGGCCAGTGGGCTGGGTCAGCCCGGTCCTTGCCCGGTCCTGCCCCGACACCGATATTTTTAAAAGAAAAATTGCGGTATCGGGACTCGAACCGGGACAGGACATGGTTTCATCCCGACCCGTCCCGGCCCACCCCAGTCTCGCCAGGCCTGACCCGGTCTCGGTCCCGCCCCCGATCCCGCCCTAAACCCCCTCTTTGCACAAATAACCATTGCACCAACGGTCATTTTACATTTTGGTCATTGAGCAACGGTCATTTTTTGCCTCCCCCTACCCCCTTAATATTTATTTTTAACTCATATGTTATTATATTTACACTTTAACCCAATTTTCCAACTATAAATACCTCATTTTCTCTTCATATTTCTCATAAATCTTCCTACAATCTCTATAATCTCTCAATCTATCTCTCTACAAGTCTACATTGTCTACTAAATATTGAATTTTATTTATTCATTTGGGAATGAAGTTGGCAACTAGCTTGAGGATCTTTCATCGCGCAAAGTTTCAATTTTCAACCTCTCGATTATACGTCGACGTTACGTCGACGTTTGGTACATTCGTTCCTTCAATAAATTATTATTGTCTATTTATTTTATTTAGTGCACTTAATTTCATTTACTTTAATTATTTATTAGTATATTTATAATGGAAGGATTTAAACGTATGCTTACGGGTAAGGGTCAGGCTTCTTCTAGTAGGAGCAACAAGGGCAAGAGTACTTCTAGTCATCCTATTTCTAGACATAATTATATTCCTACACATGATGATTTTATTGATATTGAACATTTTCCTACAATACTATTAAATTTAGACGAGGAGCTATTTTCTGGAACTCAATAAGACTTTAATTTAGATGATGATCTAGATGATACACCCACTAATGTAGATGACGACACACTCACCAGTGCACCTTCAACTGAAATGCCTCTTAGTCCCCCTAGTATGAGATGAGGTCCAGCAAAACGCCCATTAAAATTAGATGCATGGACATTTTTTGATAGGGACGTAGAGAATCAAGTAGTTAGATGTAAAATTTGTAAAGATGTTTTAAAATTTAAAATTGGAAAAGGTCACGGTGGGATGGGGGATTTAATGAGACACGTAGAAAGGGTTCATCCAGCTAGGTATGCCCAATACGAGGCTTCAAAATCGGGTGCGCAAACGCCCGCTCCATCGGGACAAGGTTCACCTATTGTCCCGAACCAAGTACAAGGTCAAATTAACCCCACGACGGGGGGAATTGTGAGCCCTAATTACAATAAACAAAGAGATAGGGAAGCAATAGCAAAATTAGTTGTTGTGGAGGGTTTGCCTTTTTCTTTTCCTTCATCTCCTGATTTTATTCATTATATTAAAGAAATGTATAATTCTGCTTTTAACGGTTTTCCTAGATCAACTGTTAAGAGAAATGTATTTAAATTTACACATGAATATCAACAATATTTACGTTATTCATTATATCATTTTAATGGCAGAGTGACTATCACTTCTGATATAGGCTGTAGTACTAACGGGCATGATTATTTAACAGTAATCTGTCATTGGATAGATTATAAATGATCTATGCAATAACGTATCTTAGCGTATAGATATATAGATGATAGGCACACTGGTACTTTTATTGCAGAAAATATTTATCAAGTGTACAATTATTACGGCATAACTGATAAAATTATGACTATTACATTAGATAACAATTATGCTATTACAATTTTAAAAAGTAGTTTAACTCCATCTTTTCCAGATCAGTTTTATATAAAATGTGTGTGACATATATATAACTTAGTTGTAAAGAATGGTCTATCACTTTTTGTAGACATGCTTAGTAAAATACAATTTGCTATAAACTTTATTTTTAAAAATAATAGAATACAACGAAAAAAAGAATATAAAAAAACTTGTCACGATTGCCAACTACCTTATAGAAAAATTCCAGAAGAAGTACCCATTAGGTGGAATTCTATATACGAGCAACTACTTATTGCTTATGACTATAGAAAACCTATAACTTTATTTTTTAACTCTCATAATCAAAATTCAGTTGATATGGTTGTAGATAGCAATTGGGGAAAATTTTCCGAACTTATTGTATTTCTAGAGAAATTTTTTCAAGCAACAAAAGAATTTTCCGGTATATATTATCCTACTATTTCAACTATGTTGTTTTATATAGCTCTAATATTTTTACTGCTTAATAAATATATCGATAAACCAGCTTATAAGACAGCTATTAAAAAAATGTTTATCAAAATAAAAAAATATTTTATTCTTATTTCCACTATTTATATTATTGGTGATGTATTAAATTCGACTATTAAAATAGACGGTACTAAATCACTTATTGAAACTATTTATGATTGTATAGCAGTACTACCACATCCAAGTCCCAAAAATCCAAATCATTCACCACCTATTGAACAAACTAAAGAAGAAGTGTTGTCTAGCGTAGAAGACGAATGCAAAAAAGTATATAGGTTTTACCAACAAGAAAGTGCTAGCAACCTACCGGCTTCCATACCATATTCTTCTTCAACACACCCTCACAAAAGACTTGTTGTTTCTGCGGCTAGTATTGAAAACCTCAGAAATAGAATGTGCGGCCGTAACGCTACTAACCAAATTAGCGAGTTTGATATTTTTGTTTTGCAGGATTCTGTACCGTACCAAGCAATTCTCAATGAAGAAGGACGTGAAGATTTGCTGAAATACTGGAGGGGGAATGAGAAGACATTTCCGACACTTTCAATGATGCTCGAGATGTTTTGAACATTCAAGCATCATCAACGGAATCTAAAAGCATTTTTTCTGCCGACAGATATCAAATAGGAGAGCACAGACACTCATTAGCCGGAGACAGCTTGGAGATTGCAGTATTATTCAGAGATTGGAGTGGAGCGGAGAAGGTGCGGTCAACCGGAGATCAACGAAGAAGAAGACGAAAACTACAACGAAATCTTATCCGAATGTGGTGGAAGTGACGTGGAGCAATTTGACCAACAAATACCAATTCCAACCGAAAAACCACAGGAAATTATCAAGAAACTAGAACATATTTTTTTCAAAATGTAATTTTTTAATTGCAATTTTACTATGTAATTTACAACTTTTGAACAACACTACAAAGTTGCAATTTTGACAATTGTATTTGTATTACAAAAAAAATCACATGTCTATTAAATAATATAAGAGGCACAAAAACAGTCTTGGATGTTTTTATTACACTATCTTGTTCAATTATTGAGTTGTTTATATATATTATTTTTAAATTAAGTGCAAAAAAAAAATCCCTCCATGACCCGATCCGATCCCGATCCCGCCTCGACCCAATTCTGATGGGACCGGGATTAGGATGGGACTTCGGCGAATCCCGCATGTCCCGCCCAGACCCGATCCTGCCCTTCCCCACGTCCTGTCCCGCCCCGACCCGATCCTGCCCTCCCCCCGACCCAATCCCGCCAAACCCGCCCTAACTCATCCCGGCCCGTTTACCACCCTTAGAATGCTCTCCTCGGAGCTGAACTGGCTGAAAAGGCACAAGAACCTAATTCTAGTGGTGCTGTGGAGGCTGCAAATGTTGAGAATGTGAAGCTAAGGGCTGAAAATAAGAAGTTAAGGCAGAAGGTTGATGAGCTTTGTGATCAGATGCTCCAAGATCAACGCACTAATAGTGAACGAGTAGATAGGCTTCTCAAGGCACTGGCCCATGCTCCTTAGTTTCCCTTCAACCCTCTTAAGTAGCTATCATATTCTCTATGTTCTTAGAACCTGGTCCTCTTCCTCTTTAAGTTCCATTCTTTCGATCATTGTTTTTTCTTCTCTAATGACTTTGATACGGATAGCATTTTAATTATCATATTTTGTACTGTTTTAGCAACTATGTTTTATCATGCTAAAATATTTCTGGACAATTTACTCTATTTATGCATTGATACTCGCTTTATTGTTCATGTTAATGCTAATGTTTTGTTTCTCAAGTGGCCCGAGTTAATGTTACTGAACTTATTTTTGCTTGTGCCTCGTCAAACTCTTTTTAATGACGCCAAAAGGGGGAAAATAAGGAATAAGAGGAAAAATTAATATGCATGTTGCATTTAAGGGGGAAGTTAAGGGGTAAAATGATGTTGCTACGATTAACATGTTGTTATGCTTGAAAGATAGGTCTGATCCGCATGGGGAACAAACGGAGAATCTGGTTCTCAGCGAGAATATCAATTCTGTGTTTGTCATCATAAAAAAAGGGGAAATTGATAAGTTATGACATCTTGTATTTTGATGATTTGCCAAACATTCGAGGAACCAGATTGGGACCAGGTCTGCAGTCCGTTCCCTCGACTACCGTATAGTCAATATTTATAGATGTAAAGTTATACTATTCACTGGCAGAAGTACAATAGTACAACTGCAGCTTGCTAGTGGACAAACCAAGGGCTGAATTGTCCCGATCTCTTCTCACATGCTCCCCAATATATACACAATATGTTACAATGTTTAACACAATACTTGAAAACCTAAATCACTTTCAAAGTGCAACCGCCACAAGTTTCTCCAAGTGCTTCCAAGATCAAAGCTTTTGCAAACTGAAGGATCAGATCCCGACACTGAAGATATCCAACTCCTTTAGTTTGTTTCAAGTCTTTGTCAATTTGTTCTTTATTGTTATCCTACACTACTTTTAAGAAGTGTCATAGTAGGACAGATTTCAACCTTTGTTGGTTTGTGTTCTTGGCTAGAGTTAGTCAATGTTTGTAGCTTTGTCAAGGGCTTACAATAGAGGTATTGTAAGGTGTGAGGGATTAATAGTTTAATTCCTAAGTTGCAATAAGTTATAATCTGAAGTTGCTCAGTTAGTGAAGTTGAAAATCCTACGTGGTGGGTCATGGTTTTTAATCCTTTGAGCAAGGAGTTTTTCACGTAAACATCGTGTGTTATTTACCTTCTGTTTTACTTGAGTGAACATATAAAGAACCTGGTTCTCTATACTATTTGGTGGACTCTTAATTTCTATCAATACACATGGAATGCATCCATTGATTTGGTGTGAATATCCGGTATAGGTAAGTAATAATTATTGTATATTCATACACATGGAATGCATCAATTGATTTAGTGTAAATGCCCGATATGAGTAAGTTGTACCTTGACCTCAACTTCATCGTACACTATCCCTTCAATTGACCTTTGTGTTGCGTTGTGGTATTTATATGTGTGTTGTTTTTATATATCGTGTTATAACAGTAAAAATTCACTTACTTCAAACGTTTATACTAAATTACTCATATTAACTTAAATGATTAAATAAAGTAAAAATATACCTTACTTAATTATGATTAAGCAGAGAAATTCATGTACAATATAGTACATATATTTAATTGTTTGGTGAACACTTTTGATTGATATGGATATAATTTTATCGTGTTAACACTACTGGTGACAGATACTATACTTTGTAGAAAAGTGGCCTCTGGTAGTTGCTCATTGGATATGTCGTAGGACCCTCTAAATGACATAATTAAGACCCTACTTATTATCATAGGGATCTAGTAATAAAATGACCCTTTTGCCTCTAAGACGAGTAATCAAACAAGATAATCACATAAGCTCCACCAAATACTTGCACTAGTGATTTCTTAAAAATTATTATTTTTGAATGTTTAATGTAACTTACCATTCTTCCTAAAGTTTAGCAATTGACGGTTGGTCTTTGATTGCATTCAAGAAGAATGTTCCAAATTCAATCAAAATAATTTTTAAATTTTTACAACAATTATATTCCAAATTAGACAAGAACGTTCACCGTTTATCTTGCTTCACGTTGAATAAATCTTTCTCATTGTCAATTTTAATAATGCCACGCAGAATTTAAGATACTTAATGCTCAAACATTGCTCCTTTGTCAATGTACAATTAATTGGATATGGATCTAACTTCAAGATTTGGTGTCTTAAAGAAATGTAGACTTTGTTTTACCTATAAAATGCCTTGTCTTATGCCATGATTTACGCTGGTATTCTTCCACATTTTCTCCTTATAGGCCAATGGTTATTTGCTCTTTCGTCACTAGGTCAAAGTTCGAACATTACTCATCAACTACTTTTTCAATTATCCTATTAACCAAAAACTTTATTGGTCTCTAATAGATACTGTAATCTTCTTATGAATTTCATAATTCCTACCTCAATTTTGGAGGCTCTTAGAAAGGGGTAATTTTTTAGGACAAGTTGTTTAAATAGTCAGTTTCTTGTTTGCAAAACCAATATTCCCTTCTTTTTCTAATATTTTAAAACGAATTACTTTAATGAATCTGAACGAATTAATAAATTGATGGTCTATATCTTTTAAACTATAGTTAATGTATATTCTTTCCCGAAATTTTCAAAAATATACATCCTAACATAATATATTACGCCATTAGCCCAATATACAATAGTGTACAACATTATATATGGGGAAAGCATTATACATAATGTATCAACCTTGTATAAAAGTGTATAATAGTGTTCATACACAAATAGAGGCTAAACCAAGTAACAAACTCAACTAATGATCTACTTGGTGTAAATATTTTCTTCCAATAGACATAGTACGTAATTTTCCCTATTCTTAAATCACAATTCCAGTTACATGGACTATGATTTCATACCATAAATCTTTTTGAATTCCTTTTGGATTTTGGAGCGGAATATAATGGATCTTGTGTTTATCTCAATTACAAAATTAGTCTGAAATTTCATCAGGTATACTTTTTAAGAGCTAAGAGCTAATGTTTAACTTTTGTTCCTATTAAAAAATGTTTAGCAAACATGGCTACTCGGCGGAGCATGTTCTCCTCCTTCCTTCTTCTTCTGTATATTCTTCTTATGCGTTGTAGAAAATAGAAGACTCGTCGATTATTTGTAGTTGATTTGGATTGATTTGATTGAAGAAATTTTAAAAATACCTTGAAATTTGTTGAGCTTGATTGGTGAAGAAAACAAAGTGAGTTTTGATTTTTTAAGGTTTGGGTTAAATCTACCATTGAAAATTATTAAGGTTGGTTTAGAATGTTAGATAATTTTGGAGTCATTTGGAGTTGATTAGGATCAATTTTGAAGCAAAAAAGTGTTGGTGAAATTTCTCAGATAATTATGAACAATTTATTCTGAATGCCTGACACAATTTATACTAAATCCTTGATAATCGTCATGATTTGCTGCAAGTTCATCTATCAGAATAGGAAACACATGGAAGCCCAACATTAGAAAACACAACAACATAATGTGTCTAGTTTTGATTCATGAAAGATATTGAGTATTGAGTCTAAAAATGTCTGTACCTCTTTTAGAAATAGAAATTCATAAATAATTAATAGATTATATTGTGTATACCCTTTGTGTACATAGAATTGTTAATTATTCTATTTTTATCAACAGAAAGTGTTGTTGATTGCCCGTTGATGAACCAAACTTATCAAGAGACATGTTTAGCAGACATTTATATTAAATTGCCCTGTTTTTGCTAGTAACACGTTCACCTTAATGGCTTATCTAGAAGTACATCGCATTCAATGTCCAATCCCTTATTTTAAACTTTAAAGTGACAATCTTCAACGTGGTAGAATTTACTATTTTAAATGTCTATATTCGAACTTCTTAATTTACTATCAAAGAATTTTAAGCAACATTGAACTTAACGAATAATCAATTGATATAAGCATTTTTTTCTTAAAAATTACTTTCTAAAAAGAATAATTTTCATTCGTTTTAAGTTGAATATTCACATTTGACTTATATAGCTTACTTAAAATAGAGGGAAGAAATGAATGTCCGTTAGTATCTAATATGACTAGTGCAAATATGTGCACTAAAAAAGGGATTACTTCGGAGACTCATATGCTGAAGGGTTCTTGAAGGTTGGCTAAATAAAGATGGGTGTTTAATAAAAGAATATTTTATTGTATTAAAGTGCTTAGAAAGGATTAGTCATTAATTTACCCAAATATTTTTGACCTATTTCTTAGCTTACATTACAATTCTTTAAAGTTCTAATTGATCTTAATCTCGACGCACATGCATTAGTAGAGTATTACACCACATGCAAGCCTATAATACATCTTATGATGTATGCGAATTTTTTAGGAGAGTGAGAATAATCTTTCTATTTCATGCTCATGATTGACTTTGAAGCTTACGCGTGTGTTGAATATGGGTAACACACTTGATATTAGTGAGGGCACATGATTAACGAGAGATATGTGAAGCTATTAAACTTCTCAGTTAAGTGAAATAGTTATTTTTGTAAGAATTGGTATCCTTAAATCGGTTGTTGAGGCTAGGTTGTTTTGAGGAGGCCGGTTAGGTGTTTTGAGATATTGCTAATATTTTGGCATGTCTAAGGTGAGAATCTGACTGCAGAAGCACGTCAGACTCCTCTCCAAGCCAAAAGAAGTGTGATCTCAATCAAGTCCTTTTATAACCCCTTCCAGCCAAGCCAGTTGAAATGGTACCGATCGAGTCAGACACATTTATCTCAACCACAAGGTATATTAGAAAGGAAATTCACACATTGATCTCTCTCATTGATGCGGAAACATGTCTTCTCTTGATAGAGGGATAACCTCGCCACAGACTTTAATTCTAATGGTTGGTATCAGTCATTGCCATATGTAGACCTATTTGAATTGGTGTCTCTCCTCTGTTCTACAAAAGTTGGGATTGATTATTAATATTTGCTCGAGGACGAGCAATGGTTTAAGTGTGGAGTGTTAAATTTGGGATGATTTTATCCAATATTTAATTGGGATAAAATTTTGGGATAAATAATTCCGAGATTGTACTGTTATTCTTATCCCACATTGAGGGTGGAATAACAATTCGAAATAATTGATTCCTAGATAGTTAATATAGGAATAATTTATTCCCCAACCAAACGAGCCTTTTGTTTTTTAGGGTATTCTACACTTGGGAGAGGAGACGTTATTCTGGAGGCATGTAACGACCGTAGAGCTTCAAAGTTCATCTTTTTATCCTGCCAAACTAGTACCTTTTATGTTTCTTTAGATGATTTGTTGTTTGATTATCATATTTATGTGGATCTAAACTTCACGTACTGAGATTGTGGAGATCCATGAACATTGACGTTTAACAATTATTTCTCTTTTAATTTTAATATGAATCATCATGTTTTATTGTTTCTTTAATTCAGTGCGAATAGCTTAATTATTTGGCCACCAATTAGGTTCTATTTACTATCTATGTTTTGTTTGGAAAAGTTGTTATCAGATTAAACAAGAATAAAAGAGAACTTATTCTAAACCTTAGAGTTAGAGTACGGAATTGTGACTAGGATAGGAATATACCCAGTTACCTTGTTCAATTACATAACGTAAACTCATTGCATTCTTAGTAGATTAATTTCATAGGAATATAGGCGTTAATCTAATCTGAATGGGTGAGTAGTAATTCGAGAGAATACTACGAGTGATTCTAATCCGGTTAATTAGCTACCATAGGTAATTCATATTAAGGTGGAATAATCAAGAACTCAATAGAATAGGTGAAACGGCGACAATGCTGGAAAATTTATCTCTATTGAATTTGAATTCATAAAATCAATTTTTTTATCGTAATTTCAGTCCATTTTTTACTTATTGCAACTTAGAGTAATAACAAAACTCCAAATTAGTGAACTCGGTCAGATAACAAGTTCTAGTTTAATTTAGTGAATAGTTACTCATAAGTCTATGTGGGTTCGATATTTTATTTTGTCGCTTTATTATATGGCAATTGTTGCTCCCAAACGAACACACAAACACACATGATCGCCAAGTAATATAGTGACTTGGTTAGTCGGATATCATACCCACATATACTTATGATCAACAGTTAACTAGAATACTATATCACCATTAATTATGCAAGTATGTATGTAAAAGTATGGTCGTTTTGTATTCTAATGTAAAATGTAAATAACTAATTGATTATGCTAACAATTGTTAAAGAACATTTATTTAAGATTTGAATTTCACACAGAGAGAAGAGTATTCCAGGGTCATGGCACATTTCGTAATCCTATTGAGCCTTCACTTTCACTGACTTGCTTTACTATCAAGTTATTAATTGACTAGGTTAATTATATGACTACGAATCTCTCGAGTCGTACAGTCGCCTATTTGTATTACTTTCACGCTTATATCTCTATGGTCATGAACCTTAACACAAATGCATTTATATTTCTTGTATCCAATCAAGTAGGGTGATCTAGGTATATCTTTATTCTAGCCACAAATTCCTTCACCGATTCCCCGGGGTGAGATTCTACTCTACTTAATCTTCGTTTTATCTTAGTATTCCTCTCTCGAGTTCAATCTAAGAATTAAAGATTTATCCTACTGGTCGCGAAGAAGTAAAATAGTTGCACACAAGATTAAGTAAGTAACTCATATGATAACTTTAGCAACGTCAACTCAAGTTCATATGACAACAAACATACTTCGGCCATAACCCCAGAACAAAGGAGTTTTGCCACTCATATTCAGATTACAATCACTAGAATTCATGTTTAATCTAAGAAAAGATAAAATAATAAAGGTAAAAGAAATAACCCTGCGATGAAAAACCTTACTCCTTGCTCTCTGTGAAATAAAACATCCGGACCCCTTCAAAAATGACCTAGGGGTCTATTTATTGTGTTGGGAAATAACTCTCCAAAGCCTATCCAAAATCTATTTTTGACGACGCGCTTAGATCGCTGAGCAAGCTATACAACGTGGGGGTACCTTGCTATGGCCTTCGCTCAATGAGGTCCTCCTCTCAATTTATACTTAGCGAAATTTCTGCATTCTTCCATTTTGAACCATGTAGCTCGCTGACCGAGCATGACGGAGAGCAGGTCTTTCGCTCTCACCTTCGCTCAGTGAGGCTTCAACCTTAATTCATACTTAGCCAATTTTTTCTCTTCCACTTTTTCATCATCCCTCTCGCTAAGCGAGAGATAAAGCGAGTCAGTGGCTCACTATCAGCAGAATTAGGGAAATCGGTCCAATTCTCTTTCTCTTGCTCTTGCTCTTGCTCTTGCTCTTGCTCTTGCTCCTGCTCCTGCTCCTACGAGCAGTATGGAATAAATGATGAAAAGGAAGATGAGTGATATGCAGAAGATGATGTCAAGTCAACAAGTATTTGAGCAGAAGATAGTGGCTAAAAATCAGAATGGTGATCTGGCAATGTGAAATTTAGAAAGACATATGGGTAAAATAGCATGTGCTCATAATACACGACCACGGGGGAGACTTCCAAGTAATATTGAGCCAAATCGGAAGCCATGTAATGCATCTATGCTCAGAAATTGGAGAGAATTGGAAGAACTGGTTCCAGAGAAGGTTACTCGGGCAAAACATGAGAAAGAGGCCATTGATGATGATGATGCTATTGAGGTAGAGAGGGTAGGGAAACCGCCATTGGTGAAGCAACCACAACCTGTAGTTTCCAAGCCACCTCCCATATTCCTTCAGTGTTTAGCAAAGAAGAAGGAAGAAGCCACATATATGAAGTTCCTTGATTTACTGAAGCAAGTGCATGTAAATGTTCCCGTGGTAGATATGCTGCAAGGAATTCTGAAATATGCTAAGTATATCAAGGACATTGTAGCCAACAAGAGCATATTTACGGAGTATACCATAGTTGGACTTACTAAAGAGTGCACATCTCACATCCAGAATAAATTTCCTACAAAACTGAAGGACCCTGGAAGCTTAGCTATCAAGATCACTATTCAGAAGCAGGTCATTGCACGAGCACTGTGCAATTTGTGTGCCAGTATTAATCTGATGCCATCTTCTATGTTTCAAAAGCTGGAGTTAGGAAATCTATGACCGACTATTATCGTTCTGCAGTTGGCAAACAGATCCTTGGTCCGAATAGAGGGCATTATTAAAGACGTGTTAGTGCAGGTGGGGTCTCTTATATTTTTGGCAGACTTCGTTATCTTGGACTTCGAGCCAGATCGAGAAGTCCCATTTATTTTTAGGCATCCATTTTTTGCCACTGGTGGAGCATTAATCAATGTTGTTGTGGGGAAGCTAACTATGAGGGTGCACGATAAGGTTGAACTATTCAATATTTACAAGACCCTCAAGCTACACATCATTTATAAGGAGTTGTCAGCTATTATCTTGATGGATGTTGATTCTGAATTTCCCTTATCATGGCTAGTGATACATTAGAGCGATTCTTAGTGGGTGATGAGATTTTTGGAGATGCAGAGGCTAACGAGATGGTGCGCATACTAGACTTGGCAATCATTTATGTGAGAAATGGAGAGCTCGAGCCCCTTGAAAGACCTCTCGAACCCTGCCCAGGATATCTATAGAAAAGACTCCGAAGTTAGAGTTGAAACCTTTACCCACACACCTCAAATATACATTCTTGGGTGAGGGTGAAACACTGCCAGTCATTCTAGCTGCTAAGCTTATAGGTGAAGAGGTAGAGAAATTTTTTAGGGTGTTGCGCAATAGCAAGAGAGCTCTAGGGTGGCAGATATCAGACATTCAAGAGATTAACTCGACATTTTGTTTTCACAAGATATTCTTGAAAGAAGATCATATGCCTAGTATTGAGCATCAAAGAATATTGAACCCTGTCATAAAAGACGTGGTGAATAAGGAAGTGATTAAGTGGCTAGACGTAGGCATCATCAATCCTATTTACAATAGTAATTGTGTGAGTCCCGTGCAGTGTGTCTCGAAGAAAGGAGGGATGAATGTGCTGAAGAATGAGAAAAATGAGCTTATTCCAACATGGACTATAACATAGTGGTGTATTTGCATGGATTATCGTAAGCTAAACGGGTCCACTGGAAGAGACCATTATCCGATTCTCTTTATTGAACAAATACTTGACATGTTAGCTGGATAAGAGTATTACTATTTTCTTTATGGGTATTCTGGCTACAACCAGATTATTATTGCTCTTGAGGATCAAGAGAAGACCACTTTTACGGACCCTTATGGTACACATGCTTTCAAACGTATGTCCTTCAGCTTATGTAATACACCAAAAACAAAGGTGAATGATGGCTATTTTCTCGGAAATGATGAAGGATTTTGTACATGTTTTCATGGATGATTTCTCAATTTTTGGAAAGTCGTTTGATGTGTGCTTGTAGAACTTGGTTCACGTACTTTCCCGATGTGAAGAAACCAACCTTACCTCGACCTTTTTGTCATTGTCTTTATTGATGATATTTTGATTTATTCCCGTAGTGAGGTTGACCATGCCGACTATCTCAGAATAGTGTTGCGGACACTTCAGGACTGCAACTTTATGTGTAATTTTCAAAAAATGAATTTTGGCTAAAGTCAGTAGCATTCTTAGGCCATCTGATTTTAGGTGAAGGCGTCCAAGTTAATTTTTAGAAAACGTACGTTGTAATGAATTGGCCCATATTCACTTCTGCTACATAGATACAAAGTTTCTTGGGTCTGACATGCTATTATAGGCACTTCATAGCGGGTTTCTCCTCCATCTCAGCTCCGTTGACTAGATTAACTCAATAGAAAGTCAAATTTCAGTGGTTAGATGCTTGTAAGCATAGTTTAGAATAATTAAAAATGAGACTGACTTCTACTCCAGTGTTAACATTGCCAGAAGGAATCGAAGGGTTTGTAGTGTATTGTGATGCATTAAGAATTAGTCTCTGATGTATTTTAATGCAACATGGTAAGGTTATATCTTATGCATCCAGACAACTTAAACCTCATGAAAAGAATTATATGACTCACGATTTAGAATTGGCAACGATGGTTTTCATGCTCATGATATGGCGCCACTATTTGTATGGAGTTCATATTGACATTTTCACAAATCCCAAAAGCCTTCAGTATATTTTCAAACGGGGGGAGTGTTAAAAGATTATGATTTTGATATTCTCTATCATCTGAGGAAATCAAATATGGTAGTTGATTCCCTTAGTCGGTGATCCATGAGAAGTTTAGCTCATGTTGAAGAAGAAAAGAGAACCATGTCGAAGGAAGCTCACTAACTAGCTAGATTAGGAGTTCGACTTTTGGACTCCGAAGATGGTGGTGTTATTATCCAGAACAAGTCTAAATTCTCCTTAGTAGCTGAAGTGAAGGAGAAGCAATTTAATGATCCATATTTGTTGCAACTGAAAGAGGGGATAGCATAAGACTACGGTGTTTCAACAAGGGAGAGATGATGGTACTTTGAGGTACCGATGCAAGTTGTGTGTTCCAGATGTGGATGGACTCAAGGAGCGAATTATGGCAGAAGCGCACAACTCCAGGTATTCCATTCACCTAGGTTCTACAAAGATGTACTATGATCTAAAATAGATTTATTAGTGGAACGATATGAAGAGGAATGTGGCAAACTTTGTAGCCAAGTGTCCAATCAGCAAGTGAAATTTGAGCACCAGAGGCCCGGTGGGTTAGCTTAGAACATTGACAAACCTATTTGGAAATTAGAGATGATAAATATGGACTTGATAACAGGTCTACCCACTCATACTGAAGGCATGATTCGATTTCGGTGATTTTAGACCGACTTACTAAATCAACACACTTTTTACCAGTAAAAACCATGAATTCAGCAGAAGACTATGCCAAGTTGCATATCCAAGAAATTGTTTGACTTCATGGGACCCCTATGTCCATTATTTCATATCATGGCGCTCAGTTCACAACGAACTTTTGAAATTCCTTTTAGAAATAATTGGGCACCAAGATAAATCTCAGCACAACTTTTCACCCTGAAACAAATGGTTAGATAGAACGTATTATTCAAACCCTTGAGGACATATTGAGGGCATGTGTTCTTGATTTTAAAGGTAATTGGGATGACCACTTGACTCTCATCTAATTTGCTTATAATAATAGTTACCATGCTAGTATCAAGATGGAACTGTTCGAAGCTTTGTATGGGAGAAAGTGTAGATTGCCAGTTGGTTGGTTCGAAGTTGGTGAAACAAAATTGTTAGGGTCGGACTTGGTCCATCAGGCTAAGGAGAAACTCAAGTTGATTCAGGAGCATTTGAAAATAGCTCAGAGTCGCCAAAAGTCCTATTCATACATGAGGCGTAGAGACTTGGAATTTCAGGCTGAAAATTGGGTATTTCTGAAAGTTTCACCTATGAAGGGTATCATGAGGATTGGAAAGAAATGAAAACTTAGTCCCAGATATATCATACTATATAGGATCCTGCAAAGAATTGGTCAAGTGGCTTATGAACTTGAATTACCACAAGTTTAATTATTTTACACTTAGTGTTTTATGTATCTATGTTGAGAAAGTGTGTGGCAGACCCGTCGTTGGTTGTTCCTACTAAATCCATCAGCGTTAAGGATGACCTAACCTATGAAAAGGTCCCTATGGCTATCTTGGACTGTCAGATTCGCAAGTTGAGGACTAAGGAAGTTGCCTCAGTGAAAGTATTATGGAGAAACCAGAAAGCGGGGGAAGCTACGTAGGAAGCTGAATAGTACATGAAGTCCAGATATCCCACTTATTTTAGGAGCACACAGAAAGTATATAAGGTAAATACCTTCAGTATTCATGTCATGTCCCCATATGCATTCATGTCTCATGTTTCACTTTCATGTATTCACTACTCATGTCTCATGCCCCTATGTTCATGTCCTCGTGTAATCATGTCATTTCAGTCCCCATGATCTATGTTATGTTTGTTTACGTTATTGTACTAATGTTATGTCCGGTCTCATTCTTAACCGTGACCCATAATTCGAGGACGAATGATCATAATGAGAAGATATTGTAATACCTCGTACCTTCAAACTATGCCTTGTTTACGATTCAGGAGTTTAGAAAACCAAGACGGGAAGTATGAAGTTAAAATCCTTTCAGTTCAGTAATTGAATAATTGTACACCAGGACCTATACGGTCCGTACAAAGTTTTACGGGTTGTAGAATTTGCACCGTACAAAATCCGTTGAAAACCAATGAAATACGATGGCTTTAACAGATCGTACAAGTTATACAGCCCGTTCTTCCCACCATAGAAATATATACAAACCGTACTTTGGTACCGTAGGATGACCCCTCAGATTTTGATTCTCACTGAAAATTAACAACACTGTTACGACAATATTTGTACAGACTGTGCAAATTGTACGGACTGTACTTCCCCCCATACATATTTGTATGAACTGTACAACCCCACCGTAAAAGGGTCCGACGACTAAACATATATTTACTCGAAATCAGTTCTAAATTTAGTTTTTCAATTCTTCCAAGCCCTAGCACGAAGTTCATCTCCTCCCAACATTCTCCTATATCAATGTAAGCTTATTTCATGAAATTCTAAGTGAAATCTATTATTCTCAACCTAGGGTATTCAAGTAACCCATTTCCAGGGTTTCAAGATTCAAGCTTCTGGATTTTTCCTTCAATTTCTAACTGTTAATACAAGATTATGGGTGATTAAGGTATGTAGAGCTTCTATCCATGTGATGGAGCATCATTGTTCTTCCCCACGGCACGTCCATCCATGAAATATGAATTTCCATAGGCTTAGGGTTCTTGCTTTAGTTCATAATGACCTTAATTACATGTACCATTGTATATCATGATTATATTATAAATTTATTAATTGTATTCTTGATATTTCATTATGACTATCATGAATCCATCTGTAATCCATGAACACCCATATATTAAATTCCATGGGTTCTTTAATGCATGTCATGAACCAATATCATTCCATTATATGAACTTTACATATTTTCAGGTCTTTTGCAAGTTATACTACAACTATACATGTTATACTATATTTATAAATCATATTTACAAGTCAAGTTTATGAAATTCATAGGCTTACAAGCCAATTATATTCATGTTCCTATTTTGGGAGTTGCATAGATTACCGAGAAGGTTTAATACCTAAAATTACATATGCCAACGTAAGATAAGGGTCGCTCTGGCCAGTTAGGATGACTCCTTCATTTTACCCGTTGTGGGTTATTGGATCTATTTCATGTCATATTCATGTCTCGTACACCGGTAAGGTACGAGATGTCTTAGTTGGTCAGGTAAAGATAAGACGCCATGTTCTAGCGTGGTGGTTTCATGTTGGTTATACTATAGATCTCCGGTTTAAAATGATTTACCATGTTTTACTACATTCATGTCAGATATTATACATGATCATGCTCATATTTTAGTTTCAGTTTCAGTTCCTATTATTTCACGTGCCTTGCTTATTCATTCAGTTGCTTTACATATAGTACAATTCAAATGTACTTACGTCCCTTTACCCGAGGCCTGCACTTCACGGTGCAGGTATGGAGTTTCACGATGACGGATCAGTTCACTAGAATTTCATCAGTATCAGCTATTGGTAAGCCCCATTTCATTCGGGGTGTCATTTTAATTATTTTCATGTTATGCTTTACAGTAAATGTATGCCAGGGCCTTGTCTTGGTCAAACAATTTTGCAGTCAGACTCATGTTCAGATGTTTCATAGACTAGTCTAACATATCATGATAGATATTCAGACTTATTAAGTTTTTCAGGTATTTCCGCTATTATATTTTTGACTATAATTACGGTATTCAATTTTACATATTTTAAATCATTACTATTGTATGCTTTTGATTCCCATGTTTACCCAGCAAACCATGTGATTCGCTCGGTCACATGCAATCAGCCACCAAGTGTCGTATTTTGCCCAAACTATGGTTTGAGGTGTGACACCTATAATGTTGATAAGAAGATGTATTCTACAAACTGAGGTGAATCAAGTCTTGGAGAGTTGTCATTCTTCCCCATACGGGGGACATCATAGTGATGATCGTACAACAGTCAAGGTACTACAATCGGGTTTTTATTGGCCCACCTTATTCAATGATGTGCATGCATTTGCTAGAAGTTGCGAGAGGGGATAACTAATAGGGACTATATCTAGAAAACATGAGATACCTTTGAACAATATTCTAGAGGTGGAGATATTTGATGTATGGGGCATTGATTTCATGGGTTCATTTCCACCTTCGTATGGGAACAAGTATATTTTGTTGGCAATTGATTATGTGTCTAAATGGGTGGAAGCGATCTCTCTCCCTTCCAATGATGCCAAGGTGGTGGTGAGTTTTGTCAAGAAGATGATATTTACAAGGGTTGGAACACAATGTGCTTTAATTACTGATGGAGAGTTGAATTTTTGCAATGATTTGATGAAGAATCTTTTGGCTAATTATGGGGTCAGGCACAAAGTGGCGACTGCATACCATCCGCAGAGGAGTGGGCAAGTAAAAGTATCTAAAAAGATATAAAGCAGATTCTTGAGAAAATGGTGAATGCACAGAGGAAAGATTGGGCTGCGAAACTTGATGATGCACGTTTATCGAACAACGTACAAAACACCCATAGAGACTTCTCCCTACAGGATGGTCTATGAGAAGGTGTGCCACTTACCTGTCGAAATGGAACACCAGGCATATTAGGCTATCAAAAAGCTCAACATATACATGGAGTCGGCAGGGAAGAAGCGGGTGTTGCAGCTGCATGAACTTGAATAATTTTGATTGCATGCCTATGAAAATGTCAAGTTATACAAGGAGAAGACCAAAAGATAAAATGGCAGGCACATCCAGTAGCGTGCGTTTGAACCGAGATAGTTAGTGATGTTGTTTAACTCATGACTTAAGTTATTACCTAGAATTCTTAAGTCTAAATGGTCAGGTCCCTTTGAGGTGGTGAGAATGACACATCATGGAGAGGTGGAGCTACGAAAATCTAATTCCAAGGAAACTTTCCCGGTGAATGGACAACGGGTGAAGAATTATTAGACTAAGGACATGGACAGCCATATGACCTCAGTTGAGATATCCAATGACTAATTGGAGGTGGCATTGAGCCACGGCGTAAACTAAGGAACTTCTTGGGAGGTAACCCAAGCATGCGTCATGCCGCGACGTTAAATCAAACGCTTTTCAGGAGGCAACCCGAGTTTGTAATGTAATAATAAAAGAAAAATACAAAAAATGGAAAAATAAGTATGCCACGACCTAAACTAAGGCACTCATTGGGAGGCAACCAAACTTTTGATTTGCTTTTTGTAGTTCAATTATATTTTCATGCTAACATGCTATGTTGAAGGTATATGGTGTAGTTACAATGCTTAAATTGGAGTTTCGGATGGGAAGATTGCAAAAGTTGGCAAAAGATATAACCAAGGCAAAACTGCATATTGACCCTCCCTGAACGAAGGTCATAGCTGTAACACCCCGTACTTTTGGGCGATGGTTCAAGCACCTAGACGTATGTAAGTAGACCTGAGTTATGGAGAAATTTTGTTATATTTAGGTATTCACATGAAGAGCTTGGTGTATAAAAGGATGCAGTTCTGAAATAATTTAAGGATTTTAAAAGTGTGACGACGATGATTGGAAATATTGTTTCGTGTGAGACAACAGAGGCTATAGACTAGCATTATATCACATGAATATGATAATGAGTATGTGAAGGATGTTAAGGGTGATTATTATTTAAGTGAATTGAGATCAAAAAATTAATTGGGGTTGTTTGGAAATTATTATGTGGACATGATCCACGTGAGCTATGGACACGTGGCATAATAAAGTGCATGCACATTAGTGAATGGTGGCATGATTATGTGATGTGTAATAAGGGGGTATCTTGGGTAGTTACACGTGCAACATAAAGAGAATTCATAGGCTTTTAATTTATTACATTTTCATTTCTAATTTTAAGATATTTTCCATTCTTAAACGTAACAGAGCATCCTAGCAACCATTTTGTACTTTGGGGAATTCATTTTGTTACTTTGGGAACTTCTTTGAACACCAAACACGTGCAGCAACTCATGAAACAGTGTTGCGTTCCTTCTCAATTTCCATAGTCGTGCAAAGGTAAATCGAGGTATGTTAAAGCAAATCATTTCTTCTTTTGGCATGTTCTAAGTACGAAATGTAAATGTAATATTGTCTCATAAATGATTCTACTCTTAGTAGTTAAGGATGTTCATGTTATTCATTCCTATTTTCAAAGCATGTCTAAATATGTTCCTAAATCCCTATTGAGGTATATGGAAAATATGTTAGTATTCATAATGTTAATCGGAGATAAAGCGGCATTACGTCACTCCGATAAACTCAGAATATTTTATTATCATTCATGCATTATATTTATGTATTACCCTTGACCCACATGTGTTATATACACTATTATATGGTATGCGTTATATATATGTAGGGGATGGGAAAAGGGAGACGACATTATATACGAACACCACCTGATCAGCTGGTATATGAGGATGATTATGCCCACAGAGGGCGAAATGATATGATGGGAGACGGTGTTATATACGCATATATATATATGTATGACCGCATTGTGCATGACACTTAGGCATATTATGGCCCTCAGAGGCATTGTGCACAAACATGATACTTATGCATATTATGGCCCTCAGGGGCATTCTCTACTTGTTGGTTGTTTCTTGTCTTATGTTACTTTCAGGTCTCTATTATGCTATTTTTTATGTCTGACATACTCGGTATATCAGTCGTACTGACGTCCCTTTTGTCGGGGGACGCAGTGTTTCATGCCCGCAGGCTCAGGTAGACAGGGCGACGGTCCGCACTAGTAGGTTGCTGGTCCAGCTGATATTGGAGCACTCTATTTGTTCCAGAGTTGCAGTATAGTTGTGGTATGATATTTTGGATATGCATAGGGGTATGGCAGGGCCTTGTCCCGACCTTATGATGTTACATACTCCTTAGAGAATTGTAGACAGTTGTCTTGTGTATAGTAGTCATGTATGGCCTTGCTATGTATATGTATATAGGTTGGGTCCTTCTGGTTGCAGAATTTTACATAGCTCATATCCAGCTTACTATTTTTATATGCCAGCAGGGTATCTCGTGGCGGCCTTGTGGGCCATGCAAAATTACAGATATATGTTAAATATATGATTAGTTGTACTCGGCAAGTAAGGTCCGAGTGCCCGTCATAGCCCTCCGATTTGGGTCGTTACAAACTTGGTATCAGAGCATGTCTATCCTAAAGAGTCTACAAGTCATGTCTAGTAGAGTCTTGTTTATGGGTGTGTTATGCACCACACTTATAGATAGGAGGCTATAGGACATTTAGGATGATGTTTACATTCCTTCTTGATCTAGAATCGTGCTATAGAGCTGAGTTGTAAGAATTCTCTTTGTAAATCTTATCGTGTTAATGATTACAGCGATGCCTTTTCCAATAGGGCTATGGTTAGCAGGGAGATTGAGGTTGGATTGAGTGTAAATGCGAGTAGTATGCTCTCTATTGAAACAGATCCGTCAAAGGGTATGAGTAAGTTACTTTCCCATGAATGACTTCATCCTAGAGAATCTGATAGAGATGGCCAGTCATGGCCATAGTGTTCCGAAGTGTCCCAAGTTGATGCACAAAGTTAAGGATAAGAGAGGAGAAAGAGCCTCGAGCTCCGATGCTGCTTGAGGTGAGCTATGAGATGCCAATATGTTATTATTTTTGTTGCTAATCTACGTGCGTCTTATGGATTTAGTACTGACCTATTTTATGTTTCAGAGTAGTGACCCCATTTTAGGGAATGGTTTTACGATAATTCTTGCAGGATTAGACATTCTAATAAAGATAAGTTATGAAGGTAAAGGTACAAAGAGCTTTCTAACCCAAATAGTAGTTAGGATCACTTATGTACGTTAGTATATTAAAGGATATGGATGCCCACACCTAATATGGTGATGGAATGTGTAATACGTTCCTCATTTTGAATGACCATGTTAGAAAGATTCCAAACCTACGATATCATGTTACCCCGACGATCGTATGAATGCCCAAGATTTACGGAAAAAGGATAAGATTATTATGAGTTGTACAAATGAAAAGTAGAAAAACATCATTAGAAGGTTTAGTAGGTTATGAAAATCTACACGTTTTGCAGTGACACTTGTTGATTAGAATGAGGGAATATGTTATATGCGTGCGACCTAAACTGTGATGTCTTACCTAGAATAGATTGGGAATTGTCCCAGGATATCATTAACGAGAATGGATTGTCACAATTGAACCGTCTGAAGAATGACCATCAGTAAATTTAAGAAGATCATGTGAAGTGACGTACTTAGAATGGTGAGCTCAAGTCATATATAAGGATCGAGTTATCCACGGTAATGGAAGGGGACATAAGCCTCTCGTTCGTGCATAAAGGGCCAGATCGCGTATTATTTAGAATTACAAGTATCAATGTCAGTAAGCTAAGGCATGCTATAAGTATTGGACTGGTGAGGTCTTCGGCTTCATTGTGCAGCATATTACAAATTCTAAATACCCTCTGGACAGCAATAGCTTGTTAGGGGTAACTGAGGATGAGAACTATGGAACAATCAAATAATGGTTGTAAGAAATATGAAAACAATTAATAAGTATGAATGGAATGGAATGATCAAGTATCAAGGCAGGAATGTTTTTCATTTAATGACGAATAGAAGGGAGGATTACAACAAGAAGGATAAAGGTGAATGAGATTATAGTTGTGTAGGTTTCACAAAGGTATGATTACTCTAGAACATCGTAAGAACCAATGGTAGAGGAGGGACAGTAAGAACTATTCGGCCAAAAGTGACGAACCTCTGGGTTCATAAAGATAGTATGAGAAATACTTTGAAATAAGAAACCCCCCAAGGCAACTTGAAATGGAAATATAAAGGTAAGACGAATGAACACTTGGTCGATGAGAGATCTAAAAATGATAAGATAAGAAAACTTGACAAGTCATTGGATCATGTAACACCGTGAGTTGGATCTAAACATACAAAGCATCGGTTCCACAACATATGCAGTCGTACATCTCATAAAGTATGTAAACGGAAGTAACAGTGAGTAAAATTTGAGATTAGCACCTAACAGTAAAAAGGGGTCAATGATGCCTATGGATACAAGGTAGACATTAAAATTATATGTCAAGAGATAATGACATTATAATAAAGATAAAATGTCAGGAAAATACAGGCAAATATAGATGTCTATGAGCATTTTTTAACTGACCAAATATTCTACGAGATAGATAAGGTAATGGGTTTACAGCTTAACGAGATCAAGAAAATCTTTCCCAAAGCGTCATTGACAGAAAGTCTTAGCCATGAGGCAAGTGAAGGAATTCGAATCTAAGTATAATGACCAGGCTTGGATATAGTAGGAAAAAGTCATGTAATGTAAATTCTCCATAATCTTCCACGTATAGAATAAGGGAATAAGTTAACAACTCATGTTTTAAGGGGTAGTAACACCAAGGATTGGAAATCAGGAGCAATGTTTGAGATTACGTATGTATACCAGAATATTTTAGAATTAGAAAGAGTACGACAAGTAATAAAATGATTGAACAAGTGTCAAAAGAAGTAAAGAAAAGAAGTTGTTTATAATTATGAGTAGTGAGAAAGTATGGAAAAGAAAAAAGAAGAGAGATTCCTTTCAGACCATGAATGAGAATTAACTGCGACGATACGGGCACTTAAGATTCGATGACATTATCCATAAAGTGTTCACAATTGAGATACTACAAATATAAGAGTTTTCAGCACACCAGTTAGTAACAAAGCTAAGTTGACAATAGAATCATTCACCCACAAGCAGCTTGACTAATGTGAGGATGAAGGATAGAAGTTGACCTAAGGGAACGCATCAGTTAGCTAAGTGGGAGTTCGATTGGAGGATTCAGATAGTGATAACCCTATCATTCATAATACAGCAGGGTCATCCCTCATACTAAAAGAAAAAGAACGTCATAATAAAGATCTCATTTTTTAGGAAAGATCGGGAAGGATATCTAACAAAAGAGAACCGCAACCTTCCAGCATAATAGGAGAGGAACCCCCAGGTGGAAGGTCCATTTGTGTGTTCCCAATGTAGCAAGATTACAAGACAATACTATGATGGAGGTCTATTGCTCACGATATTCCATTCACCCTGGATCTACGATGATGTATCGTGATCTAAAAGGTTTGTATTGGTGGAACGACATGAAGAGGAACATTGCGGAGCTGCTAGTTCAGTGTCTTAACTGTCAGCCAGTAAAAGTAGAGTACCAAAAGCCCGGCGGCTTGACTCAGAACATTGAGATCCCGATATGGAAATGGAAAATGATTAATATGGATTTCATTACGGGTTTACCTCACCCTAATCATAAGTTGATTCTATTTTGATGATTGTTGATAGGCTGACCAAATCAGTTCAATTTCTGGTGGTCAAAATTACCTACACAACCGAGGACTAAGTAAAGTTATACATTAAGGATATTGTTCGCCTTCATGGTATGCCTATTTCTATTAGATATTACCAAAGTGTGCAGTTCACAACTAGTTTATGGAGACCATTCCAAACAGGGTTTGGACATTCAAGTTTATCTTAGCACAACTTTCCACCCTCAGACAGACGGGAAGGCCGAGTATACGATTTAGACGCTCGATGACATGTTACGATCTTGTGTATTGGACTTTAAGGGAAGTTGGGATGATCATTTACCCCTTATTGAGTTTGCGTACAATAAAAGTTATCATACTAGCATTAAAATGGCTCCACACGAGGCTTTGTATGGACGAAAATGTAAATCTCCTATTGAATGGTTCAAAGTAGGCGAATCAGAATTATTTGGGGCTGACCTAGTGCACCAAGACATAGCAAATTTGAAGCTTATCCAAGAATGGTTATTAACCGCTCAGAGTCATCAGAAGTCGTATTCAGATATGCGGTGACGGGACTTAGATTTCCAAGTGGGTAATTGGGTCTTCTTGTGGATTTCTCCTATGAAGGGTGTAATGAGATTTTGGAAAAGGGGAAAGCTCAGGCTAAGGTACATTGGGCCATATCACATAATTCGATGAATTGACCAAGTGGATTACGAATTGGACTTGTCTTTAGAATTAGAGTTTGTTCATCCGGTTTTCCATGTTTCTATGTTAAGAGCGTGTGCTGGGGATCCTTCCCGGATTGTACCGATTAACGATATGAAGGCTACATAGGACCTATCATATGAAAAAATTTCTATTGCTATCGTAGACCGACAATTCCACAAGTTGGGGACTAAAGAAGTAGCCTTCGTGAAAGTCTTATGTCGGAATAAGAATATAGAAGAAATAATGTGGGAGGTGGAAGAAGAGATGAAACACAAATAGCCCTACCTATTTCAGACCAACGCCGACGTACCAAGAGAAACATAAGGTGAGTTATATTTCAGATTATTATAATTAATGTTTGGTGACCATGTGAGGTCTGATATAACGATGTATGCTATATGATATGGCCCCGTGAAATGGTGGTTGTGTTTCTGGCTACGTGATAGGGATTAGATATGTCACTCCAACATTCGAGCACAAATGTTTCCAAGGGGGAAATGATGTAACACCCCGTACTTTTGGGCGATGGTTCGAGCACCTAGACGTATGCATGTAGACCTGAGTCCTGGGAAATTTTGTTATATTTAGGTATTCACATCAAGAGCTTGGTGTATAAAAGAATGCGGTTCTAAGACAGCCCCTCCATCCCGATCACATCCCGTCCCGTCACGACCTGCCAGCCCTCTCCCCCTTTGCAAAAATAACTGTTGCAACAACGACCAAAATTTGATTTTGGCTGTTGTGCAACGGCTATAACGATCATTTTCCCTCAGCCCCTTAATATTTATTTTTAACCCCTAAGTTAATATATTTATACTTTAACCCTATTTCTCAATTATAAATACCTCATTTTCCTCTTCATTTTTCTCACAAATCTTCCTACCATCTCTCTAATTCTCTCAATTTATCTCTCTATAATTCTACAAATCCTCCTACTATTAAATATTAAATCAAAGTTAAAAATTGGGAGTGAAGTTGGCAACTAGCTTGAGGATCATCCATCGAGCAAAGTTTCAATTTTCAACCTCGATTATAAGTCGACGTTACGTCGGCGTTTGGTATCTTCGTTCCATCTTTAAATTATTATTATTACTTTATTTTAATTATCGTCCTTAATTTCATTGTCTTTAATTATTTATTTACATAATTAAAATGGAAGGATTAAGAGGTATGTTTAAGGGTAAGGCTTCTTCTACTAGGGGTAACAATGGCAGGAGTACTTCTTCTAGTAATCTTATTCCTAGTCCCGATGATTTCATTGATTTCACTCATATAGATGAAACTATTTTTTTAATGATATACCATTAGATGATGAGGTATATGAACCAAACTTTAATTTAGATGAACCACAAGATGACACACCCACTAGTTCACCTCAACCTCAGGCTCAGACTGAGTCTCAGCCTGAAATTGAAACTGGAATGCCTCATATTCCCTTTAGTATGAGTCGAGGCCCCACACAATGAAAATTAAAATCAGTTGCATGACATTTTTTTGATAGGGACCAAGAGAATCAACTAGCTAGATGTAAAATTTGTAAAAATGTTTATCAATTTAAAACCGAAAAAGGTCAAGGTGGGACGGGAGGTTTATTGAGACATGTACAAGGAGAGTACACAGCTAGGTGGAATGAATATCAAGTTAAAGAATCGGGTGTGCCAATGCCATCTGAGTCGGGGCAAGGTTCACATAGTGTCCCCGACCTAGTACAGGGTCAAATTAACCCGACGATTAGGGGAATTTTTGGTCCTAAATATGATAAAATAAAGATAGGGAAAATATGGCAAAATTAGTTGCGGTGGAGGATTTGCCTTTTTCATTTCCTTCCTCTCCTGTTTTTATTCATTACATTCAAGAAACATTACTCCTGTTTTTAATGGTTTTCCAAGATCAACTGTTAGAAGAGATGTTTTTAAATTTGCAAGTGAATATCAACAATATTTACGTTATGTATTGTATCATTTTAATGGCAAAGTGGCTATCACTTCTGACATAAGTCGTTGTACCAACGGTAATGATTATTTGACGGTGACATGTCATTGGAGAGCACAGACATTCATTGGAGGGAGGCGCATTGGAGATTGCAGTTCTTTTCAGAGGTTGGATTCGAGCAGAGCGTAGAAGGTGCTGTCAACCGAAGATCAACAAAAAGAAGACAATAACTACAATGAAATCTTTTTTGAGGGAACAGGAAGCGACGTCGAACAATTTGACCTACAAATTCAAATTTCAACCGAAGAACCTCAAGATATTGTGAGAAAATTAGAAAAAGTATGGTTAACTATGTAATTTTTTTAATTACAATTTTACTATGTGATTTGCAACTTTTGAACTACAACACAGTTGCAATTTTGAAATTGTATTACCAAAAAATCATATTTCTATTAAATAATATAAGAGGCACAAAAATAACCTTGGGATATTTTTATTACACTGTCTTGTTCAATTATTGAAGTGTTTATATTTATTATTTTTTAAAATTAAGTGGCAAAAAAAGGTCAAAAACCGATCCCGACCCGACCCGTCCCCCCAAATCCCGGCCCCTCTACCGGCGGGCTATGGGACGGGATGGGACTTCTTCTTGTCCCGCCTATACCAGCCCTTGAGGCCCATCGGAACTCGAGTCCCGACCCTCCCCCCGTCCCGCCTGGACCCGCCCCATTGGACATCCCTACTCCAACGCACACACTGCTCACTGTCACGCCACTATTCCGCCGTCGCCCCTCTTCAATTTTGCAATAAGTTTTGTGCTCTCTCCTTCTTCTCGCTGATGGTACGTGACACACCCAATCCTCACTACCCCTTAGTACTAAACTATGAAAGAGCATGTGTGACATTAATTGTTAAAGTGAAGCTTTTTAGTTTTGTAAATGGTGAATGATGGAATGTAGAACCCATTACGCCAGAAACGCGTAGTAGTTGGAATTATTGTTGGTTATTGATTGAGCCTCTAGCAGAAATGCAAGCTAAGGTTGCATACAACATACACTTGTAGTCCGGACCTTGCGCATAGCGGGGGCTTAGTGCACTGGGCTACCCCCTATTAATTGAGCTCTAATTCCATGCAAAAAATGGGGTGTTTAGGCACCCTGAGTCCACTAAAAAGCTTATTGCACAAACTATGCACTCCAAGTATTAGATGAAATGCCCTAAAGTATAGTCCTGGGCAGAATGGTCCTAACGACGGATGGATGACGACCGTCTTGAGGGAACATTAGTCATAAGATGCTAAAATATGTGATTAGCCTCACGAATATGCAATAATTTAAGTATGGGGTGGTTTGTTGGATTTTTTTTAGCAATGAAGTCTTTGAAAATGGGTTGTAATGGTAGGTGTTTCTTGTCATGTTTTAATGCAAATAAAGGGAAAGTATGAGTACCCTATCATTGACTAGTTGGCACCCATGCTAGCGAACTAAGTGTGGGGTCTTTCCAACACCTTAATATCTTGGTTTGTTAGCCTCTCTTTTTTATACGTTACTAATGTTGGTTTGTTGTAAACATGTGAGCAATGGTATGACCAAACCAGAAGGATGCAGGAGGAAAAGGAAAAGATAAGGCCACCGGGTCCCAAGACCGAAAGAGGGCCTCGACTAGCCAGACTTCAAGCAGTCAGGCTCCTCCACCATTCACAAACCAACCACAGAGAAAGAATAAGCCAAAACGCAAATACACCAAATGGGTGGTATATAAAATTCAAGCCACTCAAATATCACCACGAGATCCCGATTGATGAGGCTAGGTTATAGGCTGAGCATAGGGACATATGGGAGCAGGTTTATTCTCTATGGCTACAATTTATTTTTCAAGATCTAGGCGAGTGCAACATATCCTTGGTTCGAGAGGCGTATGCTAATTGGAAGTGTTTGCAAGAGCCTGATGAGATTTGTGTTAAGGGTAGTGAAAGTATGTATGTCCTAGAGACAATCATTATTAGGGACCAATTGTACTTGAACACGTTCGTATTATTAATAAGATTAATATTTATGGCATTTGCGATTATTAAATTATTATTTAATTGTTTGTAATTATTCATTAATGTGTATCCCTTGAGCTTACGTTGACATTAATAAAGTGAGTTATTGATGACAGAGCATAACTCTAAAATAGCCTCGACTAATGATCATCGAGAATGGGATATCGATGATATGTTATAAGTCGACATTTGGTCTGCATCACATTCTTAGAGAATGTAGTATGTCTCACCTGCTACTAGTAATGGTTACTAGTGATGGCCACATAGATACTTTTGGAAAGTATTGGTATACCCTGCTGATAAACTATTTCTTAGACATGTCTAGAGTGTTATCAGCGTGTGAGATATAAATGTCCTTTCACTTGAGGTCAATACGCACCTTGTTTACAGAGTAATGTACTTTGACCATGTCCTAAGCTTAAACTCCTTATAGGATAAGACACGGCTTGTGTTGGATACATTATGATGTAAATTAAAGTGGTAATTGAGCCAAGAATAAGATTCATTCCTTGATTGGATATTCGAGAGAGCACTCAACTTCTCAATGATATTAGGTCAACCAAGTCATTGGCCAATGCAAGAGACATATTTAGAATATGGTCTAGTTGTCGACAAATATAGATGAGATAAAGTGATCAAGCCATTTGGATAGACACATGGCAAATTCTAAGCTTGATCGAGTGTCTCGCGAATGAAAGGAATTTATCATCTCACATAAAGGTTATGTTTGCTGGATTCATGTAAACGTACTTCATATATTGAGTTTGTCGTACGGCTCAGTCTAGGAGTTCCGTATGGACCTTAATTGGATTAGTGTCGATATATGAAGGCCTATAGGGTCACACTATGTCGATTGTCTCTTCGATCTAAGGGTGTATTGAGAAGGTATTAAATATTCGATTTGGGATTGAGATATTTAAATTGATAATAACTATGAGATAATTTCTATTAGATTAAAATTATTTAACTAAATCAAAATTAGATTTTGGATTTAATGTGTTGAATATATATATTAAATGAAAATGGGAAATAGAATTTTACGTAAGGCGCCGCGGCACCGACCCGACAGTGGGCCCAGTCAGATTGGCCTAATGCACCTCGATTTTTGGGCCAAGCTTAGAGCCCAACCCTAATATGATTTGTGGCCTAATTTTAACTATAAATACAAAACTCCCATTGTTAATTAAAACACACCAATTCTATAAACTAATTCCAGACTTATTGCCGTCGCGATTCTTGCCATTATTTTTCTTATTTTGTCCCTTATTGCCGCCACCGTTGTTGCGGTTTTGGCCCGAGTTGTTAGAACCGGTAGGATGAAAGTGGACTCCGTCATCATGACTACGGGACTAGCACCGGTAGCCGCCTTTTTAGCCATGCCTGCTTCTTCGAGTGTAAGCATAGAACGAGCCTGATAAAATTGCGCAAGAGGATTGCTTTGACGCAGAAGCGTGCCAACACCACTATAGGCTTCGGAGAGACCGGAAACCATTTGGAGGACCAAACGATCCTTCAAAACCGGCGCGCCAACGTTGCGGAGTTGGTCCGCCAATTCCTTCAATCTTTTGCAATAAGTCGAAACGTTCGAGAAATTTTTTTTGTTGACGTGGGAAAATTCCTGCTCGAGGGTAACAGCTATGAAATTTTGATTATCTTGGAATATGTCACGCATCCATTGCCGTAGCATCAGGCTCAATAATCATATGCAACAGGTCAGTAGAAATAGTGGAGTAAATCCACTGAAGGACGGTGGCATCAAGAGTCGTCCACAACTTAGGGTCATCCTCGCGTTGAGGTACCTTCATATCCTCAGGAGCCGCGGGGATTATATGATGGATGAATTGATGCGAACATGTGTGAATTTTGAACAGTTCGACCCACGTCGCATATTGGACATTTTCTATTTCAAGAATAAGAGGGATATGATTCTTGATGTTAGAAATTGTAAGGGAATGATGAAACGTGTTCTTTGATGTAGACATACTGATAGAACAATATGTGATTGAGGGATTTGGAAGATAGAAGAGGTATCATCGGAATAAACCAATCCGAGAACAAGTTGCGAAAAAACTTGGTCTCGGTTTTGTTCACTGTTTGGTCGACGGCCAAGAGAAAGAAAATTGGGAGAGGATTTTAAGACCTAGAATTCTGATACCATGAAAGAAATAATCCCTTGATTATTTTCATTAATTGAAAGAGTATATATACAATTTACATATTTTCATAATAGGAGAATCTTATTCATATTCTACTCTTAAAACCTTGACACTAACTATACAATTATGGTAATACAATTATGGTAAGTATACAATACTAATTACACCTAAATATTACCTAAACTAATATACACAATTCGACCTCCATATGTACCGCAAACTCGAGATATACATATGCTATATTGTATCATATGTATATTTAACAGCTACCTTAGATGCAAAATGTGGCTGAGGAGGACCTCGATGGAGTGATGCCTATGGTGGGTCCGTGGAATGAAGTGACGAGAGTGAAGAATCCGAAGGATGTACAGGGGCAAACCCTGACAGTAGCTCAGCGCCATGTGAGGGACGACTCCATCATGGCCAACACTTATGCACTTCATCATCTATAGTTAACCATTGGTCTAAGAGTTGTTACTCATTGTTAAGGAGTTTGGTTTAGTTGATGAACGATTCCCGCCCAATAACCTTGCACAGTTGTTGTGCAAGATTGGGCCTGGCTTCGAGGAGCCACTGGATGATGACTTGCCCATACCTGAGCCGAAGCCGCATGATGAGGAGGCCAGTGATCAGGAGGTTGATGTTGCAGGGGAGGAGTCAGAGTTTGACGATGATAATAGTGACACCGATCAGGCTCCTATTGGCAGTGAGGACGAGGATGCTGATGATGCGGACTACGAGGCCGTGGATAATGAGGAGCAGACAATGAGTTATTCTGCCCCTAGTTTGGCTTTATATTTGTTGCATTTGAACAGTGCATTATTTTAAGTGTGGTGTGGGGATTTAATATATTCATGACTTGTAATAAGTAGTATTTAATATATTAGTAGTTAGTAATATTGTAGTGTCCTGCTAATAGTTGGTGCACCGCTGGATTTTTGTTTTCAGCTCTTTTTCAGAGGGAGGGGGGGTCTTTGAACTGTAAATTTTTTATTTTTAGTCATAGAGACGCGGTTTTTGAAGACAAATGGGTGACGACCGTCTGCCTTGAGGGAACATTAGTCATTAGAAAGAAGGTAGGAGATGTGAACCCTTAAAACCAAATGAATGCTAGGTGCTCTGAACTAAGTACACTATTGACAACCTGAGTAAATCCCAATTTTTTGAAAGGAAATTGTGCTTAAAAATAATAACTTGTTTCGGAACACCTAAGCTCTTCTAGTGTACTAAATTGTTGGCTTAAAAATGCTTGCATTGAATTGTGTAATTGACTGCTATGGATCCATCTTGAACCATGAGTGTGTCATGTGTGGTGAGCGATTTTCGTATACATTCCATTTTTCATGTTGATGTCTAGAACTTGCCTGGTATGTTTATAAAGTAAAATTAGGTGTGTTGAGTTAGGAGATGATATAGACATTTTTTTGTTGTTAGCCATGGTTTTTGACCATTCTATTTGCCTACCCATGTGTAATATCCTAGTTAACCCCTTTTGAGTCTTTAGTCTATTTTCGTTGGTAGCCACGTGTTTAGACATCCCTTTTATTGCTATACTTGAAATATTTGCTCCCGAACTCTTAAAGCACTTTAGAAATTTAGCACTTAAAAGTAAATGGAAAGTAGATATAAAGAAAAGTTAAAGTGGAAACTAGAAAAAAATAAGGTGGAGGGTGCACTTGTTGAATAAAGTTTAGAGTATGTTGGTAGTAAGGAGCGGAAAAAGAAAAGAAAAAAAATATTTTATTGTGGTCTACTTGAAAAGGAAGACCAATAAAAAAAATCTCCTTGCTAGTAACGTACGAAGAAAATAAAGAGAGTGAAGAGTGCTTAATGATAAAAGGGGACATAAGGTGAAGTGAAAGAGAAAGGTTGAAATATTGACGGAACAATGGGATGCGCATAAGGAATGATAAATTGTATGTCTTAAAGTGCTTAGGGAGGTTAGTCACTATTTACCCAATTATTTCCTACCCGTCCTTTAGCCGACATTATAACTATTAAATTCCCTATTTGATCTTATACTTAATCTGCCTTTACTAATAGAGTATAACATTAAGGGCAAGCCTATGGTATGTTATATGAGCATGTGAATTTTCTTGTTGAGAGTGAGAGAAATTCTTTCTATTCATTGCTCGTGTCGAGTGTTGATTGAAAAAGCTTGGGCAACTCTCTTTGTGGTGAGGGCACACAATTGGTAAGAGATTGGTGATATGTTTGATTTCTTTGCTAGGCTGCAGGACCCTTTTTGTCTAAATTCGTATAAGTGAGTCAGTTTTAGAGGTTAGGATGTTTTGAAACAGTTGTTGGCGTGTTTGAAATTGATGTTGTGCTTGAGATATTACTCACATATGTTTAAATAGTCGTAGTGGCCTTATTCTGAGCAGATCTGTTCAATTTGGTAAAGTTTGGCGAATCGTAAGTGAAGTGGGGTGTGTTTAGTGTTTGTTCGAGGAGGAACAAAGGTTTAAGTGTGGGGTGATTTATTTGTACGTCTAACCGCCATATTTTACCAATATTTCTATCTTGTTTAGAGGACTAATTATACTAAATACACTTAACTAATATTGAATCTTGCATTAGGAGCTAATATGTGTATTATTGTTGCATCTAGGTAATGTATGTGTAAAATGTGTCGATTCCGAAGTGAAATGAGAGGGGACCAAGCTGAGTGAAACTCAAAGCACGACCTCACCTCGCTATAGTGCTCGCTCAGCGAGCCAAGGATGCAGCAAACAAGAAAACGAAGAAAACAAATGCTAAGTGTGGATTTAAACAGTGGCCTCGCTGAGCGAACACTATAGCGAGGTGAGGTCGTTAGATTATTCAATGTTCTAAATTGTAATTCCTTAATTAGTCAGAATCGAAATCTTGGTTCCGGAAATTTCAAAATCAAGTGAAACCACCAAACAACAAATTAAGCAGTGCTAATCCCAAGAGATAGCAGTAATGGAGAAGCTGAAAATGAATTTATTTTTTTAAAAGATGGTTATGAAATAAATTAAAATAAAAGAATTATTAGAAAAGGGAAAATTTGTTATATTATGATATTTACATTAATGGTATATAGATTAAAGTTTATTAAAAAATTAAAATAAAGGAGATAAGTGCAATATCATAAATCATAACTTCAACAAAAAAAATCATGAATCATAAGGAAAATTAGTATTATGAATTCAAATCTGAAAATTATGTGTCTGAAATTATTCCTTTTAAGTGGAAAGCTTATATGAGAGTGAACAAATTTACTTCAAAATAAAGGCACGTAGGAGTGTTTGGGGTTCAGTTTCACTAGTTTTTACCTTTAAATAAATTGTAACAGCTAGGTGTTAAATATTTAAATTAATCAAATTAAATAAAATTCATTTCTTTATTTAGATTGTATCACTTTGTTAGTTTTTTTTAAATTCTCAGTCGCCCAATATATAAAATCGATCATTTACTTTACCCAACTACGAACAATTTTTTCATATATTGATAAATTTAGTAAGAGCCCTTCAACTTGCATCTATTTTTAAAAATAAAGTGACCTCGAATATTTGACAATTTTTTGAAGAACTGTAATAAATCCCAACCAATGGACAAATATGATCTATTAAAATTACATCTGTATATGAAAGATTTTCATTTCCATATAAGATAATAAAATATCTTTAGATAATTATTACTTTTCATAAAATCAAACAACTTTCTTGCGTTCGTCCATGCTTTCAAGTTTTAATCAAATTTCATGATTAAAATAATGGACAAATGGCTCTAGAAGAACCTCAATATAGAAAAATGAAGGAAATTAATCCCCTAAGTTTATTTCATGCCAAGTATACAATATATATACAATTATACACAATTAATTCTAGGCTATCCTAATGATATGCTAATTATGACAATTGATCTAATTATCCTAAATAATTTAATTACATTATGATTGATTATGATTGATATCATGTGATATGAAGAGATAATTATGGAGATAATTCATAATTATCCTAACAGTCCCCCGCAGTCTTAGCGAGAGGTTCTCGTATGCTGAGACTGTCCCTGAAATCATCAAACAGTAAGTGTGGAAGACCTTTGATGAAAATATCAGCAATCTGATAACGGGACGGTACATGGAGAACACGGACTTGTCCACGTGCAACCTTCTCACGGACAAACAAGATATCCATTTCTATGTGTTTTGTGCGTTGATGTTGGACAGGGTTACCTGATAAATATATTGCACTCACATTATCACAATAAACAACGGTTGCCTTTGCGATTGCACAATGAAGTTCTAATAGAAGATTACGGGGCCAGCATGATTCAGAGACCACATTAGCTACCCCTCGATATTATGCTTCAGCACTTAATCGAGATAGTGTCGGTTGGCGTTTCGACGACGACGACCATGAAATGAGGTTGTCTCCTAGAAATATTTAATAATCAGAGGTGGAACGCCGTGTGTCCGGGCTGCCACCCCAATCGGCATATGTATAAGATGTGAGTCCATAAATGGTGGACTTAAACAGATGTAGTATGAAATCAAGAGTACCCTGAACATACCGCATAATTCGTTTAAGAGCCCCCATATGCTCTACCTTCGTATTATGCATATGTAAACAAACTTGTTGAACTGCATAGGATATATCGGGTCTCGTGAAGGTGAGATATTGCAATGCCCCTACTAAACTACGGTAATGTGTTGGGTCACTGAATGGAGTACCTGTAGAGTTACTCAATTTTGCCTTTGTATCAACCGGCGTATGTGACAGTTTGCAGGATAATATATCGGCTTTTTCAATGATCTCCTCGACGTATTTATTTTGACTGAGAAATAGACCACATGCAAATTGAGTTACAACAATGCCTAAAAAATTTAAAGGGTTCAAATCCTTTATAGCAAATTCCGATGCAAGGAATGACATAATAGACTGGCGAAGTGATTCAGATGATGTTGTGAGAATGATGTCGTCCACGTAGAGAAAGATATATGTCATGTATTTTCCCTTCTTATAAATGAACAAAGACTAATCGGACCTGTTGTGTGAGAACCCCAGTGTGGATACAAATTCTGCAAACCTGTTATACCACGCCCTGAGAGCCTGTTTTAAACCATATAATAATTTTTTCAACAGGCAAACATACTCTGGATGGGTAGAATCTCTAAAACCCAGAGGTTGGTGCAGGTAAATGTTTTCATGTAGGTGACCATGTAAAAAGTCATTCTTGACATTCAACTGATGAATGTATCGTGATTTTGACAGAGCCAGACTAAGAACAGTCTGAATAGTTGTTGGCTTAACTACCGGACTGAATGTTTCACCGCAATCCATGCTAACCTGCTGAGACCTGCCATCACCAATAAGACGAGCTTTATGTCTCGCAAAAGAGCCATCAGAATTCTTTTATGACAAAAAACCCACATAGATCGTATTATGTTCACATTAGATGGACGGGGCACTAACTCCCACGTCTTATTTTAATAAGAGCATCAATTTTGTCTAACATGGTAGCTTTCCAATTCGAATCTAATAGGGCTACTTTGGGATTTTTGGCAAGAGGTGATGGTTGTACCAAAGATATGAGGTTAAAATGACGTTTGGGCAAAAAAATCCCGTGTATGGCAAGGGTTTTAATGGTCCGAGGTTGGGCTAATATCGAAGGTTGGGGATGTGGGCTTTCGATTAGTAAAATGGGTCGAGAGGAGGTCTGAGGTTGGGCCAAGACTGAAGGCTGGGATAATGGTTTTGTTGTTTGGGAATTGGGTTGAGGAGGGGTGAGATTTTGGGCCAGAAGAGTTGGGCTTGTTGGCCTGGTTGGGGACACAGGTGAGGGAGCAGTGTGCTCCCTCATGTGGGTCTGCCAGTCACGAGACGTGGACTGGGCTGAGGCCGAAGATGATGAGACAGTAGACTCCTCAACTCGGACTGGCCTAGTCCTATTTCGTTGTTGGGATGCCACAGTTGGTGGTGTATTTTGGGCAGGTCCAATATGATTTTGGGTATTGAGATAGTGATTTAAAATTGGATGTATTCCTGTCATGACCCAAACCGGAGGGCTATGACGGGCACTCTGGCCCTACCTGTCGAGCACCACTCTTCACGTATCTACCAGCTAACCATAATCAATCACGGCCACAAGGGCCATCACCCAGTACCCTGCTAACACATAGAAACTATACACCGGAAAGTAACTATGTGAAATCTTAACCAGAAAGCCCAACTTATATATATATACATACCAAGGCTGAAAACGCCATACATGACTACTACACACAGGACAACTGTCTACAAGCCTCTAAAGAGTACGTGACACAATAAGGTCTGGATAGGGCCCCGCCATACGCATATGCATATGCAAAACATCAGACCACAATCAGACTGCAACTCTGAAACAAGTAGAGTGCTCAAATATCAGCTGAACTAGCAACCTACTAGTGTGAATCGTCCCACTGTCTACCTGAGCCTGCGGGTATGAAACGCAGTGTCCCCCAACAAAAGGGACGTCAGTACGACTAATGTACTGAGTATGTCAGGCATGAAGAATAGCATAATAGATATATAAACATAAAATGAGGCAGAAACAGTCGACAAAGATAGGCGTGACAACGGTAAGCGAAGCTTGACCCTCTGAAATAGGCGATAGTAGCAAATGTGACAAACAAATGACAAGAATAACCGACAAGAATAAATCAAGTCGACCAGTAGTGAATGTCTCTGAGGGCCCTAATACATATGCCTAAATGTCATGCATAATTCAAATATGGTATACATATAAATATTAGCCACACGTCTTCCTTCTCATAACAGCCTCTGTGGGCATCATTTCATATTGGCCACACATGGGCATTATATCGTATTGGCCTCATTGGGCATATTTCTTTTCGTGATAGACTGTACCAGCTGCAAGTGGTATTGCGTATATAACGTCATTCTCTTTTTCCATCCCCTATAAGAATTTAGGAACATATTTAGACATGCTTTTAACATATGAATCAATAACAGGAACATCCTCGAATACTAAGAGCAGAATAATTTATGAAACAATATCACGTTTACGTTTCGTTACATGGAACATGTCAAAAGAAAGAATTAATTTGCCTTAACATACCTTTTGTCGGATCACTCGTCGACACAACGTATACGCCGTATAGCACTTCGATCTTATATTTCAAGAACTACTACCTCCGTAAAATTTGAACTTATGTTGCTGCTTCCAATTCACGTTGCCCCTTTTAGAATCAATTTGCATTATTCATATTTGCGTAGGTAGATTATAGAATATGCAATTACAAATTGTCTATATTTCTCGAGAAAGGTTGTTGTGTGTACAATTTATTTTGCTCATCCAAAGAAAGAGCATTGCGTGTACATAATTGTAACATGAAGAGTGTGGCAGTGTCTTAACCCTATAACACAAAATGCTAAAGGGATTAAGATGGCACGCTATACAACCTATTAACTTAGCACATGTAGCTTTAATAGAAACTCCTAACCCACTCACTACCAACACATTACACTTCACTTAATTGTATGCATACTAATACATGACACCTCACTTAGTTGCATGTATACTAGTGGGTTCGTGAGCCCCACTTAAACTTGTCCCCCACTATATTTTATCCGCCATCCGATCCTCGTTATCAGTTAGCCAATCCTCGTTATCAGTTAGCCGATCCTCGTTGTCCCACTTGGCAAGTCCTGAATTATTTTGGGACCACATCATTTTATATACTAAGCTCTTTATTTGCATATGTATAGATACTTAATCCATCGCCCGAAAGTACTGGGTGTTACAATTCTGTCATCTAAAAAATCGTATGACAGTGGGGATGCTACGTGAGATTTAGCAAACGGGAATGTGGACTCATAAAAAATAATGTGACGAGAGACAATAATTTTCCCATTCGTCATATCATAACACTTATATCCTTGTGATTTTGTGGATATTCCAAGAAGACACAAGGGGTGGAACGTGCTTGAAGTTTGTTAATGGTTGTGGATGAGAACCGAGAATCCCGGGATGTCTAGAGGTAGGAGGAGGTCGGGCCCATTGAGCCATGGGATACGGGCAGGGTGGGGCAGCCCACTGTTGTGGCTGCTAGACCCACGGTGGGTACTGCCCCCACTGCCCGCCCGCCGGCTGGTTGGGCTGCTGCCAGTGGGGTCTATTTTGACCCTGCTAGTCGCGACTGTTACCGCCGCCGATGGCCTGTCCTCCACCCCAACCCCGCCTTTTCCACCATTAATTTTCCCTTTGTTATTGTTACAATTTTGACCTATTATTTTGTCTATTTGAACCATTATCGGAACCAGAATTTTGATTGTCAAAACCATCATTATATGTGCTGGTAGAAATAAGAGCGGTGCCGACATTTATTGCCACCCCCGTCAATTATTTTTGCTTTCGGGTTTCTTTTAGAGTCAATCTCGACCGAGCCTCATAGAATAGTGGTAAGGGATTGCTTTGTTGAATGAATGTAGCAACACCATCAAAATATTCATTCAATCCCACATTAAATTGGAGAACTAACCTTAGATTTATTACCGGCGCACCAACATTAGAAAGTTGATCGACAAGCATTTTCAACTCTTGGCAATATGTTGAGACGTTTGAAAAATCATTCAATTTTACATTGGTGAATTGATTTTCAAGATATACTGCCCTAGAAATTTTATTATCTTAAAAAATATTTTGTAACCGTTTCCAAGCATGTTGAGCCGTAGAGTCCGGTTCTAAAATGGTGTGCAAAAGGTCATTGGATATTGTGTCGTAAATCCATTGAAGGGCTATAACATCTAAACGAGTCCATAAACTTGGGTCAACAATGATGATTTCCGATGAAGACTTAGAAGGTATAATATGGTATATGACCTCGTATGCTCGGCAATGAATTTTAAACAACTCCTCCCAAGAAGAATATTGCCCCTTTTTCATCTCAAGGGTAATAGAATAAAGTTCTTGACGTTGTTCACGGCAAGAGCGGGATGAAATTTTTGTTTGTCAGCCATTGTTGCCCAAGAAAATATAAGAAAAAAACAATGTAGAAAAGAAATATTTTGGTGTGTAGAATAAGGGAGATGAAGAACCCTAATTAGGGTTTGTTTGTATAGTACTGAAATTACAAGTTGGTGGGAGGGTAATTTTCGGTTATGGGTGGTTTTAGGATTTTTGGCTATGGGTGGTTTTAGGGTTAGGTTTAGTTTTTAGGAGAAGACCGAAATGGAGATGGTTTCGGCTAGGGTTTTGCCACACCAAAGTGGTTTTTCGGGTAGGGTTGATGAGGGGCGGTCGACGAGAAATTAGGGCAAAGAAAATGAGGGGTTATTTTGTGGCTCTGATACCATGAAGAAAAATTAATCTCATAAATTTATTTCATGCCAAGTATATAATATATATATATATATATATATATATATATATATATATATATATATATATATATATATATATATATATATATAATTATACACAATCAATTCTAGATTATTCTAATGATATGCTAATTATAATAATTGATTTAATTATCCTAAATATATGATAAATGATTTAATTACAATATGATTGATTATGATTGATATGATGTGATATGAAGAGATAATCCATAATTATCCTAACATTTCATGTCAATTATACAATATATATATATATATATATATATACACTCAATTGTAGGCTATTCTAATGATATGCTAATTATGATAATTGATCTAATTATCCTAAATATATGATAAATAATTTAATTACAATATGATTGATTATGATGTGATATGAGGAGATAATTATGGAGATAATCCATAATTATCCTAACAAAAAATACAAAACTCAACATGCAAGATAAATTGATATACTCCATTCAGTTTAATCAACTTTAATAGAACACCATCTCAAAATTTAGAAAGTATAGAAACATAATATATTTTGACTGAAAAAGAAAGAACATGAAAAATGAAGTATCTCAATAATATGGGATTAGAAAGCGACAACACCCGTCAGGATCAAGTATCTAAAATAAGATTATCTTGAATAATCTTAGTAAATTTTATATATTAAGCAAATTAAACATATCATGAATATGCCTAAATAATTTTATATAAAATAGGTTGGATGCATCGACAATTCCTTAAAGTTGTCAGTAAATTTCATATAGACACTAAAACTATAAATTATTTTAATTGAGCACCTAAATATAAGATAAACTTTTTTATTAGGCACTTTCAGCTTAAACATTGAGTGTGTCTTCAAGCACCCATAAAATAGACAAGTTTTTTACATAAAATATATCAATTTCTTTAATTATACACAATAGCATTAAGTTTGGGTAAACTTTACCCTCATCAACTTCACTTTGTGAAATTTCACTAAATATATTGTTGTTGTTGTAGTATCAATTGGAACATATCAGAGATTCTATGATTTATTAAGATTGTTGTGTATGATTAATGAAATAACATATTTTAAGTGATTAAGTAATAAGTATTTGAAAATACGTGCAGATTTTTTTTAAAAAAATTGAGTAAAAAATATCTACTTAATAAAAATACTTTGAAGAAAAACAAAGAGGAAAATAAAGAGGGGATGAATGTACAATTGATGTGTACCTATATATCAGTATTAAATTTCTATTGACGTGTACTCTATATAGTACTCGACAGCTGAAAAGCGAGGTACTTACAAAGGCAGTAGTTAAAGAAACAGACTGACAAGAGCAAAAGCGCGTAGGTCCCACTCGATAGACGAATCGTACCTTTGAGTGGACTTTTCTGCGCACGGTCGCAGTAGCTATATAGGCGTGGGTCCCACTTAATGCAATCTCTTTTCTCGACCTGCGAAATTTTCAGTTCAATGATGCTCCACTTGGTCACTGCCACGTACTCTGATGACGAAATTGACGGTGCTAAAGGCGACTAGTAATGCCAGTATGAGTGTAAAAACAAGAGCGAGGTGACTAGGAGGAACAATAACAACATGATAAAAGATTTGAGAAGGGTCGTATATACACTCCCTTCTACTTTTATTGAGATTCGATAAAGATAGAAAATATGTAGATCGTAGTAGTTTGCTAACCTCAATAATTAACATACGATATAATTTCGCCTTCACGATATGGTAAAAAAAAGAGCTTGATTTGACTTCTTACACGGATAAATGCCTCGTTTCTCTTTTTTGAAGTCTACAACACTTTGAGTATAGAGACGTCTGCTGGTAGAAAATCCTCATGGCCCATTACTATTTTTCACGAAAGGGATGGATCGATAGGTTGTGCTTACTCGTATCTTTTTGAAGGTGCAGAGGTTGTTTCAGATAGGTCCTCACCTTAACTAAAGCATATTTAAATCAAGTATAAAAAAGAAAATATCATAGGGGAGAAGTGATACTAAACATAAAGGAAAAAGAACAATATCAACAACAAATAATGAAATAACTATTAATGTATATTAATATTATATTCATTGTAATTATTAGTGATGTATATTTATAGTAGTAATAGAATTTTTATTGTATTAGGACTCTGCCTTGTACACACTATATATATTTATATTAATGAGAAATGCTCTCCAAGGGAAATTAATACAATTCTACATGGTATCAAGAGCCAACAATCCTTCCCGACCTAAGACCAAATTTCGGCCACACATCCCTCTATTTTTACGACGCTGAACCGATCGTATATTGTCGGTATACATCTGATATACGCTGATATAAAATGGCCCAACCCTCCAATTCTGCAAACAACCATGTATACCCCTGGTATACAGCTGATATACAACCCTTTTTCCTTCTCTATATCTCCACTAGGCCGTATACACTTCGTATACATCCTATACACACCGATATACACTCTGCATACGATTGATATACCCTCATTGCCACTATATACTACCCATACACCGCCTTCCTAAGCCGTTATACACCTCGTATACGGCTGTTTCTACCTCATATACTGCCCATATACGTTCACTCTCTCTCACACATGCTCCGGACAACCTTCATGATAGAGAACAACCATAGACGTGGCAGTGGCCAGCGGTGCAGTGGTGGCAGAGGGCGTCGGGTCCCGTGCACGAGTCCACTGCCCTGGCAGCAGCATGGACATTGGGCCTTAAGCACAATCCCATCACCTTCCACCAGTGGCCCAATAATTGCGGCCCACCAGCAGTCCTTCAATCAGCCCACGGTTTCGACGCAACAGTTGGGCTCTTGGGCCTCCAGTACAGGTCCGCCCCAATTACAAACAGGCCACAGTGAGCAGGCCCAATTTCCTGGGGGCCAGCAGTGCGCTTCGGATTTTTTCCAATCCAATATGGGCTATATTTTCAACACATTGACTCATCGGAAGCCCGATAATGCATGGTATATGGATACAGGCGCCACATCTCACCTCACCAACAATTTTGGTAATCTTCGTCAACTGCGAAATTTAAATACTCCACAATCTATTCTAGTCGGGAATGACCATCGCATTCCAAATCAGGGATTTGGCCACACACTAACCCCACAACCGCATATCCACTTCTCCCTAAATAACGTCCTGTATGCCTCACACATTATCAAGAACCTAATCTCCGTTAAAAAATTTGCCACGGATAATTATGTATCAATTAATTTTGATCCGTTTGGATTTTCTATAACGGACCTACGTATCGAGACACTACTTTCCTATCCACGTCCGCTGCTAGTGCCAATGCCCCTCATAAATTAGCACCTCGTACCACCCCGAGTGTCTTCGTAGGTTTTCCTCCTAATCATAGGGGTTATATGTGCTACGACTTGTCTACTCGCAAAATCCACATCTCTTATCACGTCACACTTAACGACACGGTCATCCCGTTTTCGAATATCCAAAAATTCCGAAACACGAATTATTCTTTTCTTGATGAGTCTGACATCTCCCCGGTCATACTTTCTGAAATCAGTCGTGCCTCCGCCACAGATCACCAGTCCCTGTCACTGCCACCAGTAACAGCCACCACTGGCGGTCCGTCTCCCAATTCTCCATCACCGCCAATTGCCCATGTCGTCTCCGGTAGTCGGCCTATCATCTCTCCAGTACATCCCACTATTACAGTCTCCAGTCACCGACCAAACCAACCGTCGTCCTTTGTGTTACTACCACCCATCGCCGTAGATCCAGTTGACCAACTCAGCCCAGAACCGACACCATCCCACCCGTACAATACCACCACCAGAAACCCCAACCCAACACCAGTTTTCCCAGAACCACCATTACGAGGCTCATCGTTGTCACCCTACACTACAGACCACAACCTATACCTCATCGACTTAACCCCAATACCAGTCCCGATCACCGATATAGTACCACATCCTTCATAAAATTAAAACCCGAACCCGAACCAATCTCGTAACTCAAACCCGACACCCAACAACAGAACCCAGACTACGTCTGCCCCCCACACTATATGGAAACCCATACCCAATACGGGATTTTGAAACCTAAAGTCCAATTTAACTTATCCACACAAACCATTTCCCCCAATTCCCAAAAACCCAAAATTAGCCAAACTAGACCCTAATTGGAATGCGGCCATGCGTGAGAAATTTAATGCTTTAATAAAATAGAACACTTTGGATTTGGTTCCTAGACCGGAGGGGGTGAATGTGATCCGATGCATGTGATTTTTTCATCACAAATACAGTGACAGTGGTGATCTAGAAAGATATAAGGCGACACTAGTGGCTAATGTCACTAATCATCAAGAGGGTATTGATTGTGGTGAGACATTCAGTCCGGTTCAGTCCGGTTGTTAAACCGGCTACCATTCGCATAGTTCTGAGTATTGTTATGGGTAAGCATTGGTCAATTCATTAGCTTGATGTAAAGAATGCATTTCTACATGGGGATTTGAAAGAAATTATTTGCATGCACCAGCCGCCTGGCTTTGTTCATCAAACATCCCCTCAGTATGTATGTCGTCTATGTAAGTCACTTTATGGTTTGAAACAGGCCCCTAGAGCGTGATATGATCGTTGTGCACAGTACATTAGGCGGATTGAGTTTGTATGCAGCAAGTGTGATAATTCTTTATTTATTTTTCATCGCGGTAGTAGCATTGCTTATTTGTTGTTATATGTGGATGACATTGTGCTTACTACCTCCTCTGATTTGTTGAAAAATGAGATCATTGCATTGCTCAAAATTGAATTTGCTAGGACTTACTTAGGGAAGTTGAGCTATTTTTTAGGGATATCAGTGACTAGGTCTGCATATACTATGTTTTTGTGTCAGCGTAAGTATGCAGAAGAGATAGTTTACAGGGCTAAAATGGCGAACTGCAAGATAATGTCCACTCTTGTTGACTCTAAATCAAAGCTTAGTGTTGTTGATGGTGATCCAGTGTCCGATCCTACTCTTTACAGGAGTCTTGCAGGTGCACTACAGTATCTTACATTTACCAGGCCTGATATTGCTTATGTTGTTCAGCATGTATACTTATTTATGCATGCCCTCGTGGAGCCTCATTTTACTGCTCTTAAACGTATCATTATGTATGTTAATGGAACACTTGATTATGGATTGCATCTATATCCCTCAGCATCGACCAGGTTGTTATCATATACGGATGTTTATTGGGCAGGTTGTCCGGACATGCGATGTTACACCTCCGGCTACTGTGTGTTCTTAGGGGATAATCTCATTTCTTGGTCTGTCAAGAAGCAAGCCACCCTATCTCGTTCGAGTGCAGAAGCAGAGTACAGAGGCATTGCAAATGTTGTTGCTGAGATCTGCTGGCTCCGAAACCTTCTTTTGGAGCTTCAGTGTCCCTTGCGTAAGGCGTCATTGGTATACAGTGATAACATATCCGCAATATATTTGTCTTATAATCTGGTTCAACATCAGTGAACTAAACACATTGATGGATATACACTTTGTTCGTGAGAAGGTTGCCCTAGGGCATGTTAAGGTGTTTCAGGTGCCTTCTTCAAATTAGTATGCAGATATTTTCACTAAAGGACTATCCAGACAGCTATACCTTGTCTTTAGATCCAGTCTCAGCGTCCGATCTCCTCCCGCTCCGACTGAGGGGGTGTATTAATGAATATTAATATTATATTCATTATAATTATTAGTGATGTATATTTATGATAATAATAGAATTTTTATTGTATTAAGACTCCGTCTTGTACACCCTTATGTATTAATGAGAAATGCTGTTCAAGAAAGATTAATATAATTTTATAATAACATCTACCAAAGTGGAAATTGTGGACAGTGTTTTGGGACTCTTCTTAATGAGTGGGACCACATGTCTCCAACCTGAATCCCTGAACAGGACAGGAAGGAACTACTCCGGTGGCTATTACGTACACGAGCTCATATGACAAATTTTATCACAAGCGGTGCATGTACTAAATAGATAATAATCAAATCCATAAATTAATCTTATGTTTGACTTGATTTAATTTTAATAATTAAAATTTCAATCAATTATTTAATTTTGATTTTAACTAAAAATCAACCAAATCAAACACTCGTAATCTGAAACAATATTGTACTTTATATAGAGACGAATTCAGAATTTTAAGAGGATGAGTGCATAATTGATTTTAAAATTTGCTTCAGAAATTAAAAGAAAAAAAAGATATAAAAGTGTAACAAGTTGGATTTAATTCTTAGATCTGAAGAAATCAAATTAAACTACTTAACCAATGCACCACTCAATCACGTTTAACCATGCGTTCTTTCATTTAATATAAAATATATTTTTAAAATTATATATATAATATATCGAATTTTATTGAATGATTATAAATTTTACTAAGTAAATTTTCCCGTGACCTTATATCAGCATAAATGCGATCCCAACTTGATGAAAAGGAAATCTGAAGGTCTGGTATTGATCATTACCAAAAATGGGTTGAATTTGATTGCTTCCCATTTATGAAGTGGATTTGATTTGTTGCCGCGCATGTGGTACTACATTTATATCTTTGGTTTGTTTTTTAAAGTATATTTATGTCCGGTAGACAATCTATATTATGACAAATGTACTTTATATACATTCATATATTAATAGAGATTAATATTTTGACATTTGAATTATTATTAAATTCTTTGTAATTATTCATTAATGTGCATCCCTTGAGCTTACATTATCATTAATAGAGTGAGATATTTTATGATAGAGCGTAACTTTTAAAATAGTCTCGACTAATGATCATCGAGAATGAGATATCGATGATATATGATAAGTCGACATGTGGTCTGCATCACATCCTTAGAGGATGTAGTATGTCTCACCTGCTACGAGTAATGGTTACTCGTGATGGACACATGAATACTTTGGAAGTATTGGTATACCTGGCGATATCTTTGTTTGATATACTTGTCTAACGTATGATCAGCATGTGGGAGATAGAAGTCCTTAGACTTGAGGTCAATACGCGCCTTATCTACAAAGTAATGTACTTTGATCCCGTCATAAGCTCAAATGCCTTGTAGGTTGAGATACAGCTTGTATTGGGTACATTACGATGTGGATTGAAGGTGGTAGTTGAGCCAAGATTAGGATTCATTCCTCGAATGTATGTTCGAGAGAACACTCGGATTCTCAGTGATATTAGGTTGACTAAGTCGTTGGCCAACGCAATAGACATATTTAGAATATGGTCTAGTCGTTGACAAATATAGATGAGATACAATGATTAAGCCATTTGGATATACACTTGACAATCCTAAGCTTGATCAGATGTGTCGTGAATGAAATGATTTTATCTTACCACATAAAGGTCAATTTTACTGAATTCGCGTAAACGTACTTCACATATTGAGTTAGTCTTCCGGCGCAGTCTAGGAGTTCCGCGTAGACCTTAATTTGATTAATGTCAATATGAGAAGGTCTGTAGGGTCACACTATGTCGATTGTCCATTTCGATCTAAGGATGTATTGAGAGAGTAATTAAAATGTTCGATTTGGAATCGAGACATTTAAATGAATAATGATTACATTAATTAAGTCAAAATTGGATTTTGGATTTAATTAAGAAAGCACAAAAATTAAATCGAGGCAGTGCAACTGCACGTCGAGCGCCGCGACACCCATACCTTAGGGCCGCGGCGCAGTGCAGAAATTCATCAAGCGCCGCGGCACCCATACCCTAGGGTCGCGGCTCCTCTGCATCGATTTTGGGCCAAGCCAAAGGTTAAACCCTAATCCGATTTTTGACCTAATTTTCAACTATAAATAGAGGCATTCATTTTCATTATTCTACACCAATTTTCAGAATAACATTCTAAGCCTTAGAGACTTAGAATCAAAACTCTCTCGAACCTCTGCCGGATTTCCTAGCTTTCCGAAGGAGAAAATAGATTGAGGCTTGGAGCTTGCAATTGGAAGGGCAATCACGTGTGCACATAACAGTAGAAAAAGACTCCAGATTTTCCAACTTGTAAGTATATGTTTTATATTACAAGTTCCATTGTTGTATAACCATACCAGAACTATTGTTGGGGTAAGTAAGAATCAAAACTTTTAAACTTCCGTTGTGCCTTACTTATATGCTTTGTATCCAACAAAATCCTTCAGTGGTATCAGAGCACAGACTGATTTAATGGTTATATAACAATTGAATAGTATAATAATATGAGTTGAACATAAAATTGGATTAAAATGAGGTTTCTTCAAATCCTACGTATCTTGAACAAATGTTGACATTTTGATGTTACCCTAAATTATTTTCTTCGCTAACTCGAGGAAGTCATTCCAATCTAACTCGAACTAAGCCAAAGTGTGTTGTCTGGCTCATTGCACGGTGCACGGCTAAGAACGAGCAAGAACGAATGATGGTCGATATGGGTGTTATTGATAATGGTGGGTGATGATTAAGGACCTGTGAATTGATCCTTAAATTGGATTTAGGGGTTAAATGATTTTTTTAAAATCAACACAGAAACGTTTGTCAGGACGTCGGTGCCGCGGCGCTAGCTAGGGTTTCAAGGCGGCGCCGCAGCGCTGATGCGAATTTTCAAAAGCCGAAAGGCTACTGTCTCAGTGGCGCTGCGGCGCTAATCAATAGTGTCTCGGCCCCACCTGTCCAGAAACAAAAAAATAATTCAGAGTTCAGAATGTTTAACCCAAGATTATTATTATACAATATATTATTTGATAAGTATACTATTTATGTGATAAATGTCAAAATATTTATCATTTACATTTCTAGAATAGTGGCCGCTATAACTGTCTGGGCAGACGGCGCCCAGTGTTTGATTAAACCTTCTTCTATCATGTATATTGGGTTGACAGTTCCCAAATTATATGTGTTATTAGTTTTGCATGATGTTAAAAAGTCATAATGGATGTGGCATTAAAGTGTTGATCTTGGTTAGAACCCTGAATTAAAATATTCCCCAAAACTTTAAATACAAGTCTAAATTAAACGCGTCGTCCATTATAATTATTAGAGTGCAAAATCCTTTTTGGCGATACGGGTATTTATGCCAAAGCATTTGCTCTAAGTCTACGAGGATCCAGACTATTTCATAGACGTGTTTAACGTAAAAGCAAATGATAAACTTTTGTGGGTATTTACGCCAAAGTGTTTGCTCACAAAGGCCAAGTTTGCTTAGATACATAAACGCAGTCGTGTAATGGGGTTGACTTGCTTAGACAAATCTTGGCGCCAAAGTGTCGGACTAATTTAAGGACGCAAGATTAAATGTAACAATTTGATCAACCAAGAGTTGCGAATAAGTTTTACAATTGGTTTAGAACCTACCAATATATGTTGTTGAAGTTATCAGCCAAAGCAAACGCGGAGATAACATAGGCTTGGATCTTGGCCCATTATGACCTAAGTTAAAGTAGGTCTGTATTCTACCATGGGTCGTAGAAGTATGTTAAGATAGTGGGAGCTAATTAAACAAAAGGCCTTGTTGATTAGCCTAAATGAATGTGTATAATAGGAAATAGATTTTGAATTTGATTTCCGGTCTATCTAATTCTTCAGATTTTAAAAGATGTCGAGCCTGTCGTTGAAAATGTTGATTGAGATGAATAAACTTACTGGACCAAACTACCTTGACTGGTTAAGGAATTTGCGAATAGTATTGAGATAAGAGAAAATTAAATATATGTTGGACACGGTGTTCCCAACAGTCCATGCGACAGATTCTGAAGAATATGCCTTCTTTGATAAAGATGCTTACCAGAAACATCTAGATGATTCCACTTTGGCGCAATGCGTAATGCTGTCTTCCATCTCTATGGAACTTTAGAGACAGCATGAGAACATGGGGCCCAATGAGATGCTCAAACACTTGAAGAGCCTCTATGACTCTCAATCCCAGACAATGGAATATGAGTTGCTAATAGAACTCTTCAAGTGTAAGCTCAATGAAGGGGGCACAGTCTCACATCATGTGCTAAAGATGATAGGGCTGATAGAGAGGCTTGCTTAGATTGGAACGAAGCTTGAAAAGAATGTCGCTACCACACTCATCCTAAACTCTCTCCCTCGTTCCTTTGAGAACTTCATAGTGAACTTCAACATGAATGGAACGAAGGCGACTTTGCCGGAGCTGTACAACATGCTCAAGACCTTTGAGTCCTCTACTTCCAAAGGCAAAGCTGTGTTCATGGTGAGCTCTTCTAGCCGACTCAAGCTGAAAGGCAAGGATTGGCAGAAGAAGAAGGGCAAGGCAATCGCTGCGCCCGCAGATATGAAGCCCAGGGGAGGTGTGAAGAAGAAGGTGAATGCGACTAAGGATGAGTGCCTCAACTATCATAGGAAGGGGCATTGGAAAAAGGACTGCATGGCACCATGAGGAGGAAAAGCACCAGGTGCTCCTGCCTTTGGTGGACAAGGTATGTACGTTATTGAAATAAATATGTCTATAAACAACTCTCATTCCTGGGTATTGGATACCGTTTGTGGCTCACACATTTGTACAAATGTGCAGGGCTAACTGATAGCAGGAAGGTTGGACCAAGAGAGGTAGACCTAAGTATTGGAAATGGAGCACGAGTGGATGTTGAGCGCGTAGGGACTTATAGATTAAATTTACCTTTCGGATGTTGTTTAGTGTTGAATGATTATTTTTATGTTCCCTCGTTAACGAGGAATATTATTTTTATCCCAGTGTTGGACATGGAGGGCTTTTCCTAGTATATTTTTAATGGCAGTCACGTACTGTCTTTTAATAATATTATATATGGAACTGCTCCTCTTGTGGATGGATTATATACACTGAACTGTAGTCGAGAGATATTCAATGTACAAAATAAATGAGCCAAGACAAGTAATAGAAACTCCACTTACTTATGGCACTGCATACTTGGTTATATCAACGAATCAAGGATAGCAAGATTGAGGAAGTTAGACTACCTCGAACCATTTGACTTGAAGTCTTATGGTAACTGCGAATCTTGCTTGAGAGGAAAGATGACCGATAAACCACTTTTTAGGAAAGGTGTGCGAGCCAATGAGGTGCTTGAGTTGGTCCATACTGATGTATGTGGGCCATGCTTAACTCAAGCTAAAAGAGGCTTCCCATACTTCATCACCTTTACTGACGACTTCACAAGGTATGGATATGTGTATCTTATGAGACACAAATCCGAGGCTTTTGAGAAGTTCAAGGAGCACAAGTCGGAAGTGGAGAAGCAACTTGCAACAAGTATCAAGACCCTTCGATCGGATCGAGGAGGTGAATACTTGAGCAAGGATTTTCTAGATTACTTAAAGCTACATGGAGTCCAATCTGAATGGACACCCCCAGGAACGCCACAGATGAACGGTGTTGTCGAAAGGAGAAACCGAACCTTATTGGATATGGTTCGATCCATGATGAGCTCCTCAGCTCTACCGACATACCTTTGGGGACATGTTATACAAACCTCTATATATATTCTGAACAGGGTTCCCTCAAAGTCAGTAGAAAATACACCCTATCAGATATGGTGTGGCAAGAAGCCAGCTCTTAAACATATGAGACCCTGGGAGTGCCCTGCATATGTCAAGAAGATGCTCACTGACAAGTTGGAATCTAAAAATGAGAAATGTTACTTCGTGGGGTATCCAAAGAAAACTAAGGGATACTACTTCTATCTTTCTAGAGAACATAAGGTCATTATTTTCAGGAACGCAACTTTCCTTGAAGAAGAACATGTCTACAAGGAACATAGCTGCACAGAGATAGAACTTGAAGAAATTCAAGAACCACAAGATAACACAGAAAATGAACCCTTGTCGAATGACCTAAACAAGGATTCAATGGGAGTATCTGGTGAAGATTGGGTACTTAGAGTACGCCATTCAGCCAGTGGAAGTGCTGTGAGAGATAGTGCAGAAATGCAAGGGTCTCATACACAACCAATGGAAGATGATACAATGGTTGTACATCATTCCATACAAGAAATACATGAAAATGACATTCCTGAAAGCTCTCAAGGTGATGGATTGTCCAACACACAAAGAACTTCTCACAGTCAGAATACAACAAATACTGAAACGCAGAACACTCAACTCCGTAGGACCACTAGGACTCATCGTCCATCTGAAAAGACTTAATCTCCTTGTTGAAACAAACAATGAGATAGATATTTCTGATAACGATGAACCTACAACCTATAATGAAGCTATATTAGACATTGATTCGCAGAGATGGAAAGAAGCCATGAAATCTGAGATGGACTCGATGTACATATATCGGGTTTGGAACTTAGTTGATTTGCCAATAGGGGTTAGACCCATAGGATGCAAATGGGTCTTCAAGAAGAAGATTGATGTATATGGAAATGTACAGACTTATAAAGCAAGACCGGTGGCTAAATGTTATAATCAATGACCTGGGGTTGATTATGATGAAACTGTTTCACCTGTTGCTAAGATTAAGTCCATTCGGATTTTGCTTGCAATAGCTGCATATTATGACTATGGCATTTGGCAGATGGACGTCAAAACTGCATTTCTCAATGGTAATCTAGTTGAGGAAGTGTATATCAAACAACCTGAGGGTTTTTCAATTGAGTCCAAATCAAATGCCGTATGCAAGCTACAAAATTCCATTTATAGGCTTAAGCAAGCCTAGAAGAGTTGGAACATTTGCTTTGATAAGGCTATCAAATCGTTTAATTTCGTCAGAAGCAAAGAAGATCCATGTGTTTATAGTAAACGCAAGGATGGGAGTATTGCCTTCATTATCATATATGTAGATGACATATTAATAATGGGAGACGATAAGACTCTCCTACAGTCAGTAAAAGAGTGGTTGTCCAGTACCTTCATGATGAAGGATTTAGGTAAAACCTGCTACATTCTAGGGATTAGGATCTATAGAGATAGACCTAACTGATTGTTGGGGCTATCACAGTCAGTCTACATAGACAAAGTGCTTAGACATTTTTCTACGGAAAATTCCAAGAAAGGCGGTCTACCTATGGGACAAGACATCAAGTTATCTAAGAAGGATAGTCCTTCTAATTCTATAGAACTTGAACGCATGAAAAGGAACCCATATGCTTCGGCTATAGGATCGACATGTATGCCATGACCTGTACTAGACCAGATATGGCATTTGCACTTAGTATGACTTGTAAGTTCTAGCATAATCCTGGGGAAGAACACTGGAAAGCAGTCAAGAGTATTCTTAAGTATCTTAGATGAAATAAAGAATATTTCTTAGTCTATGGTGGATAAGAGAAGCTGGTATGTACTGGGTACACTGATGCTAGTTTTTAGACAGATGTTGATGACTACAAATCTCAATCAGGTTACACATACATTTTCAATGGTGGAGCAGTGAGCTGGAAAAGTTTCAAACAAGTTACAATTGTTGACTCAACAACAGAAGCTGAGTACATTGCTGGATCGGAAGTTGTCGCGATATCTGAGTTCCTGAAGGAACTAGGGGTTGTTCCAAGTGCCACTTGTCCAATAACGGTTTATTGCGACAACACTGGTGCAATTGCGCAAGCTAAGGAACCAAGATCAACCAACAGAAATAAACATGTACCAAGGAAGTACCACATACTTAGAGAGACGGTGGAGACTGAAGAGATTAGATTAGACTATGTTCCTACAGACGATAATCTAGCTGACTCATTCACTAAACCATTAAGCTTAGTCAAGCATAATGGTCATTTTGAGAATATGGGCATTAGATATGTTGGAGATTGGCTCTAGGCCAAGTGAAAGATTGAAAGTATATTTATGTCCTAGAGACAATATGTATTAGGACAAATGTACTTTATACACATTCATATTATTAATAATGGAGATTAATATTTTGGCATTTGTAATTATTGAATTATTATTTGATTGTTTGTAATTATTCATTAATGTGCATCCCTTGAGCTTACGTTGTCATTAATAGAGTGAGATATTTTATGATAGAGCGTAACTCTTAAAATAGCCTCGACTAATGATTATTGAGAATGAGATATCGATGATATATGATAAGTCGACATGTGGTCTGCATCACATCCTTAGAGGATGTAGTATGTCTTACCTGCTACGATTAATGGTTACTCGTGATGGACACATGGATACTTTGGAAGTATTGGTATACCCCGTTGATATACTATTTGTTATACTTGTCTAACGTATGATCAGTGTGTGAGAGATAGAAGTCCTTAGACTTGAGGTCAATACGCTATTTATCTACAAAGTAATGTACTTTGATCCCGTCCTAAGCTCAAATGCCTTGTAGGTTGAGATACGACTTGTATTGGGTACATTACGATGTGGATTGAAGGTGGTAGTTGAGCCAATATTAGGATTCATTTCTCGAATGTATGTTCGAGAGAACACTCGAATTCTCAGTGATATTAGGTTGACTGAGTTATTGGCCAACACAATAGACATATTTAGAATATGGTCTAGTCGTCGACTAATATAGATGAGATACAATGATTAAGCCATTTGGATAGACACTTGACAAATCCTAAGCTTGATCGGATATGTCGTGAATGAAAGGATTTTATCTTACCACATAAAGGTTAAATTTACTGGATTCGCGTAAACGTACTTCACATATTGAGTTCGTCTTCTGGCGCCGTCTAGGAGTTCCGCGTAGACCTTAATTTGATTAATGTCAATATGAGAAGGTCTGTAGGGTCACACTGTGTCGATTATCCATTTCGATCTAAGGATGTATTGAGAGAGTAATTAAAATGTTCGATTTGGAATCGAAACATTTAAATGAATAATGATTACATTAATTAAGTCAAAATTAGATTTTGGATTTAATTAAGAATGCACGGAAATTAAATCGAGGCAGTGCAACTGCAAGTCGAGCGCCGCGACGCCCATACCCTAGGGTTGTGGCGCAGTGCAGAAATTCATCAAGCGCCGCGGTGCCCATACCCTAGGGTCGCGGTGCCTCTGCGTCGATTTTGGGCTAGGCACAAGGTCAAACCCTAATCCGGTTTTTGACTTAATTTTCAACTATAAATAGAGGCATTAATGAATTCTACACCAATTTTCAGAATAACATTCTAAGCCTTAGAGACTTAGAATCAAAACTCTCTCGAACCTCTTCCGGATTTCCTAGCTTTCCGAAGGAGAAAATACATTGAGGCTTGGAGCTTGCAATTTGAAAGGTAATCGCGTGTGCACATAATAGTAGAAAAAGACTCCAGATTTTCCAACTTGTAAGTATATGTTTTATATTACAAGTTTCATTGTTGTATAACCATACCAGAACTATTGTTGGGGTAAGTAAGAATCAAAACTTTTAAACTTCCGTTGTGCCTTACTTATATGCTTTGTACCCAACAAAACCCTTCAGTTTTAAAAATTAAATTTCCACCTCAACTTTAAATAAAAACATTACTTACTTCACATATTAATTGATTTTTTAAAAAAGTCTATTTTTATTATGTTTTCGATATTTGTATTTTTAATTTTTTCATAGTATCATGATAGTTTAATTTTTTTAAATCTATGTAATAAACTTACCTATATAATATATTTTTTATATAAGTAAAGAAAAGATAGTAATTAAATGTATAAGTTAATAATTTTTGTAATAAAGTAAATGAGAAGAATAATAATTTTATTATTAGCAATCAAAACTCTAATATTTATGTACACAAGTGAAAATAAAGAAAGTTAGAACTTCATAATCATCTTTCAAAGTAGATAATGCAAAAGATAATTAATAAAAGAAAGGCAGATTTATAACAAATTTCTAAAAGATTTGATTCAAAATAAATGTGCTTTAGGAAACCAAAAAAGTGTTAATTATCTTTTTTGACTAAGGGATTCCTCAGTTCGGGTCGAAGAAGCAATGTCACTCGATCATTATCAAACTGACTGCCTTTTCTGAGTGAACTAGAAAGTTCTTTTTATAATTATCGAAACTCGAGTTATCTGAATAATGGATTTAGGGGCGAAGATCCCTACTATAATTCTTACATGTATGATACTCAATATAGTTGGAATAATGTTTGTTGTTGAGAACTCCAAAACTGAAAATGAATTTAAAAAATTTCTGGTATGGAATCATAGTCTATATAATTAGAATTATGATTTAAGAGTAGCGAAAACTTCTGGATAGGTATCCTACATCTGAACCGAATTCTTTCTAGTTAAAGAATCTCTTTCTAGTTGCTCTGGAACAATTAGGAGATTCTCTAGAAGAAATACGGGGTTCTTCATCGAAAGGATCTCGGAGACCCACCAAAGTACGAAAGACAGGATCTTTCAGAAAATGGATTCCTATTCAAAGAGTGCATAACCGCATGGATAAGCTCACACTAACCCGTCAATTTGGGATCCAAATTCGATATTTTCCTTGGGAGGTATCGGGAAGGATTTGGAATGGAGGTCCTTTTTTTAATATTTTTTATTGTTTTCAATTGAAATTTATTTTGTTTTTTTTTCAATATTCAATATTTATATTGACAACAGTGTAGCAGGAATATCCACTTTGAATTTTAAAGAGAAGGTTCGAAAATATATTTATTCCGATTTAGACGGAGAAATGCACTGGAATACCGATGTTTATCATGCACCCGAATTTACATATGGTAATGTTCATCTATTACCAAAAACAAGTCATTTATGGATATTATTAGGAGGGTCGTGCAGGTCCAGTATACAATAACTGTCCTAGCTCTACCATATCTTTTATTTCATTTCTTCTGGAACAATCACAAACACTTTTTTGATTATGGATCTACTACCAGAAATTCAATGCACTCTTTTTTTTCTCTTCTCATTCAAACGAATTTGAATACGCATTAACACCCCAGGTCGTTAAAGGATCGTCGTATGCCCCGGAAGATAGATTGTTACGAGCTATACTTGGTATTCAGGTATCTACTTCAAAAGAAACTTGTCTAAATTAGGTTTTATTATTGAATCATCGTGGTTCTAGTATGAATCTGAGGTTTTAATCGATTCATAGGGTCTTAACAAGAGAATTCCTATCAATAATAAAGAAAGTATTTCGACCCGGACATTTTCGGGATGCCGCTAATAACCAACGAATGACAAGTGCTTTTCCTTGTGTGGATCCTATTTCAATGGGAACTTGATGAGTCGATCCACCTACATATCTTGATTTTACTGTTATATCGGGAGTTACTCCACGTATTGCTTGACGTAAAATGAATAGTGGATTTGTTTCTGTCTTTTGTTGAATCTTTTTCACGGCTCGACTTTTTATACCGGAGGAGTATTCACGGGGGGTACTGCAGAACATGTGCGAGCCCCATCTAATGGAAACGCCTCTTCAAACCGGGCTTATTGCTATTGATTCGATGATCCCTATAGGGCGTGGTCAGCGAGAATTAATTATTGGGGACAGACAGACCGGTAAAACAGCAGTCTAATGGGCTCCTCTTCTTATTTATTTTTTATTTCAATTTCAGCATATCGGTTTATGCCTAGCCTATTCTTTTCTTTGCGTTTTTCTTTCTTTTTTATACCTTTCATAGATTCATAGAGGAATTCCATATATTTTCACATCTAGGATTTACATATACACACTACTCCAATTAAAAAAAACTAAATAAAAATAATGAAAGTCAAATACTCTTCTTCAAATTCTACATTTTATACTTCTTTTCACATACAGAAATATGAAATTTGGACTCATGTGACAAGCCAAGGCCCTGAAAAAGTAAACTAGCAGAATCGTGGGACATAAAAAATGGTAAGTTGATCGTTGGTTTTTCTTCCTCACTCTCGTATAGGTTAACTTGGTTTGTTCCATTCTTAGGGAAGGATCCACTGGAAAGACTGGAGTAGTATCTTCATTAGCCGGAATGAATTAGTCTCCACTAGCGTCTTCTTTCAAAAGGGCTTCTGCTTCCTCGGTAAATGTCTTGGTAGAAGATATGATTTATTGGAACTGAGCCGGCAACAATGAAATTTATAGTAAGAGGAAAATCCGTCGACTTTAAAAATCGTGAGGGTTCAAGTCCATCTATCCCCAAAAAGACTATTTAACTCCCCAACTATTTATCTGACCCCCTTTCCTTAGCGGTTCCAAACTCCTTATCTTTCTCATTCACTCTATTCTTTTAGAAATGGATTTGAGCGTAAATGGCTTTCTCTTATCACAAGTTCGATACCCTTGTTCCAATTATTTCTTTGATTGGATCATTAGCTAAAGAAAACTTTTGTACCGTATTAGGGCATTTGTCAACCTCTTTCAGATATGAATCTATCTGATTCAGAAGGGAAGAACTTGCATCAATATCTTTTCGATTTAGAAATTAGAATTCATTGTTTGAAATTTTTTTGGAGCCCGGCCACGAGGTCTGAAAACCCCTCCCATAAAGAGCTAATGAAAAAGAAAAAATAAAAAGATGATTTTTGTTTTTTAACAGTTTGGGGAATGGAAGCTGAACTTCCCTTTGGCTTTCCCCGAAGTCGACCTTCCCTTTTTTAGGAGAAATAAATGGTAATTCAAAATAAAACTAATTTAATAAAATAATCCTTATTATTAAAGCTTTTAAATGGGTTTTCAATGGGTTCTCGATAACCTTTAACAATATTTATGGCTTGTTTGGTCAAGCTTTTGAGAGGACAATATTTTTTTAATTTTAAAATGTCTTTATTTAAGTGAGTTGAAGTGTTTAGTCAAATTTATAGAAAAAAAGTATTTTTGAATAGCAACATAAGGTGAAGCAAGTAGTCCTTACCCAATAGTAGAAGTTGTTTTTAATTTATCTATTAACAATTTGATGTTCTAATATTGATAAAAGTATTTTTTAAATTGATTAGCCAAACATAACCTGATACTCTTTAAAACTTTTTTTGAAAATTGTTTTTAACAAAATACTTTAAACACATGTAATTTGGAATATTTTAACTTAGAAGGTCAAGTCACTTGACGTGTTGCATGTAGATAAAATTTGAGTTCAAGTTGAAAAAATAATTATGTAGAGTTGAAATTGAAAAAAATTTATGAAAGTCGAGTTGTTTTGTAATACGTCCTTTGTTTAAATTTATGTGAACGGTTTTGTTGTACGAAGTCGAGGAAGTGAATTAATGAACTGAATTGGGAATTTATCATACCGGAGTTTAATTTATCATACCAGATTGATCGAACTTTCAAGTTTGATATTTGATATCTACTTTATAATTATCCATTACAGAATTATTGAAATCGAACTTTGAAAACAACAACTGAATATCGAACACCAATCACAAATAACTGTTTACCATATATATACATATATATATATACATATATTGATACCAATATAAAGGGGGGTGTATTTCAATAGTTGTTTCGATAAAGGGGGTGTGAGTATGGTTGTGTAGTCCTACTCGGTACTCCCTTCCCGTTGTAAATCTCCTTATGTCAGTTCTTTAAATCAAATAGCTATCTCCGGTATTAAAATATATATATATTTTTTATCCTGAACTCTGTCCAGTCACTAGTCCCTATTTACTATTCATCATCTCTATCATTCGTCATTGGTTACTGTTATGTTCTTGACTACGCTATGCTTTTTTATTTCTCCTTCTGAACAGTTCATCTCTTCTTTTAGACCTTACCCCTATCATGACAGTCGTCTTTAGCTACACCCAATTTTCAGGCCAAAACAGTCCTTCAGCGGACATCAACAGGCCAATAATCAACCACCGTTGACATAGGAATTTACAAGCTAATCCATTGAGGTCATGACGGAGTCCAAAGATAACCATATACTAAGTTCAGAAGATAACTATATCCAAGCATATTGCAGTTAAGATTACAACAGTAATTTCTAGATCTATGACATGATTTATAACAGTAAATAAAGATTCATGATGAAAATAACAACTTCATATTAACATACTGGTTCCTACATTTCTGCAAGATTTCATAAAAACATAAAACATAATATACATGGTGGAGATAACTACTGAAATTAAAAACTTACATAATTTGAAGTACGGGGAGGTTTCCCTTTCGGGAGTCCCGGAAACTACTGCACACTAATTAAAAACTTGCTCCAAAATAAACTGTCTTACATGTGGAGGTTTATTCAGTGAGGGGGAGAGAGAAGGTTTGCATTTGGGAGTGGAGTTTGATCTAGCTTGTGCCTGATATTTTTCTTCTCGGATATTTTCACTCTGTTTTTCGCTCTGTCTATCTTCATCCCAAGGGTCTGATATTTATACTGTCTTCCGGACTTCAAAATGTAAAGGAATCTTTAAAGTTTCTGTCGGGTGCGCTGTGGGCCCCATCGTCGTTTTAACTTTGAAGATTTTTTCTTTTCACTTTGTCGTCTTGTGTTGCTGGCATCTGCTTTTGTAAAAAGTCTTTGAGATGCTGTCCTTGCTGTCTATCTTGTCTGCTGCTTTTATCCTTTTCTCTTTATGTCTCTGTCTACTTTTTTCGGTGGAATTTACACCGTTCTTTTTATTTCTTATCTATTCCTTGGCTTTTAGGTACTCAAGTTATGCAAAGCCACGGAATTGAAACTCATGCCCGAGTCATCGTTGTCATTTGGATCCTGAGCATAGTTTGATTCTAGGAATTTATTATCTGAACTAGTCTCTGATACATGGTCTATATTATCCAGATTTTGGTTAAGTTCGATTACGTTGCAGTGTTATGGATGCCACCGGTGGTGTAGCCACCGGATTTTCATGTTTGTCTTCACTTTTGGCGTCATACATTTCTCTAAAAATGTTTTCAAGTGTCTCTTTAATTATTTGTTCTATACTTTTATTTTTCTCTTTTTTTATCTTTCTAGTTCTTGTCTTGGAAGTAGATCCTGAGAAAGTCTGAGGGAGTCTTCGTCTGTTTTTTGAAGAGGTTGCCTCTTCTTGTTCACTTTTTGGCAAAGTGACAGCCATTAACGGATTTGAGTTGTCTTTACCGGCAACCATTTGCACCGGACTAGTTGTACCTACATCTGGTACAATAGATTTCTTAGCATTCAGGAGGGAATGCACACCTATCTCATCCATTTTAAAGGAGATGGAGAACTCTGAGTCTGCTGTGTCTGGTTGTTTTGTCTGAGCTTTAATTCAAGCTCTGCAACTTTTTCTAAAAGATGTATATTTTGTGTCTGGAGAATTTCTTTTGTCTGGTTTAGTCTTTTTACTGTGTCGGTCATTGTGGTGCAATGATCGCAAAAGATTATTTTATCTGTGTCTTTCTGGATTTTGTAATGAGGTGTCTGGTTTGGGCTATTTCTGAGTGCTGGTGTAATATAATAGTTTGGCCCAAGTGTTCTTCGAGCGTAGTCTAAGGCTTTTGTAAATACATTGAAACCTTTAAAAAGTGGTGTCTTGAAATCTTTATTAGAGTCTACTACTTCTAACCAGGTCTGAAAAATTCCTTTTGTCTTTCCATGAATTACAACATAAAATTTAAATTTTTTGTCTAAATTTTTGTCGTTAAAATAATGGCTTGTACAATTTAACGTAGCTACAAAATGGCTGGTGTCTTTTCTATTGTGGGCAATCCACAAATTGTCTATCAAACATTTTTGTTGTCTGTCTAGTACATAGTCTGGGAGTGTTTTAAAAGGAAGATTTGACGACGGAAAAGAAACTAAGTTATTCTTACCAAAGTAAAGTCTTTCTAGTGTTGGTGTCTCATGAGCAGTTATGGGCCTGAAATTCAGGTTCCCCAATACCGTTTGTCTGTAATCGTCTTGGGGTTTGGATGGGCCTTTCCCCTTGTCTTTCGGATTAGTCTTTGACGAATTCATTCTGCTAAGAGATAAATAAACTGATTAGTTTGTTGTAATCTTTAGCCTACTAAGTTGATCTGCTAAACCGTTATCTTTACCCTTTATATGCTCGAACACTAAATTATAAATCGATATAGTGTCTAAGAAGTTAAGCCACCGTCTCCGACTACTATTCTTATCATTTATTTTTTGGTTGAATTTAACTATGGCTTCACAATCTGTTCTGATTAGAGTTTCTGGTTTGTTTAAAATGTATAATCTAAAGGCATTTAAACCGTATACTACTGCTAGTATTTCTGCATCTATGCTACTCATATTTCCTTTTTCTTTATACTTACCGCTTTGGTAGGCGCAAATTTTTTCTGAAGTTTTGCTACTATATTTATTTGTTCTAGCTTTTAACACTGCACCCCAGCCTTCAAAACTACTATCTGTTTCTATGATTAAGTAGTCTGTTTCTAAAGGCATACTTAGATCTGGGATGTTCTGGATCTGTTGTTTGAGTAGTTTTACTATCTTAATGTCTTCCGTATTAAATTGTTTTTGTCCTGTGGAACCTGTCTTGGAATACAATGGTCCCGCTATCTTTCCTAGATCTTTAATAAATGTTCTAGCGTAATTTAGGATTCCTAAAAATTTTTGCAAATCTTTAGTGTTGTCTAGTTTGTCTGGCATTTCTAATGCTTTCTTAGCTATATGAGGTTGTAACTTAACTTTACCTTCTCCTATAGTCACTCCTAGGAAGTTTATGTATTTTTTACATAACTTCATTTTTTTCTTGCTAATTATGATTCTGTTACTTACAAATAGTCTAAAAATTGTCTGTAGATGTCCTAAGTGTTCAGTCATATTATTACTGAAAATTAGTATGTCGTCTACATATACTATTACGAATCTTTTGTAATCTCCAAAAATTTTATCCATTTTCTTTTGAAAAATGGGTGGAGCAGTCTTCAGACCAAATGGCATAACCAACCATACAAAATGTCCTTCTGGACAAGTGAATGCTATCCATTCAATACTGGCGGGATGCATTTTTACCTGCCAATATCCTGATTTATAATCAAACTTACTAAATATAGTTTTTCCTTGTATTCTATTAATTAATTCTGACTTGTCTGGCAGCTTATAACCATTACTTCTGGTATTATCGTTTAGTCTCTTATAATTTATCACCATTCAGGCTTTTTCTCTAACTATCTCCGAATGATTTCTAACTATGAAGGTTGCTGACCTGTGTTTTGACGTTGACCGTCTTATAATTTCTAAGTCCATTAATTCTTTAATCTGTAGTTTGAAGTCTTCTATGTCTTTGTTCGTTGCCTCTATTGAAGCTGTTCTTATAATATATTCTGGATTTATAATTTCTAATTCACATAATATTCTATTGTTATTCCAGTGTCTAAGTGGTTTTTCTCCTATGATTTCTAACTCATCTAGAATTTTTACTATATTATCTAAATCGGTCTTGTCTTTTATTATTCCTATGTCAACGGTGGTTGATTATTGGCCTGTTGATGTCCGCTGAAGGACTGTTTTGGTATGAAAATTGGGTGTAGCTAAAGACGACTGTCATGATAGGGGTAAGGTCTAAAAGAAGAGATGAACTGTTCAGAAGGAGAAATAAAAAATCATAGCGTAGTCAAGAACATAACAGTAACCAAGGACGAATGATAGAGATGATGAATAGTAAATAGGGACTAGTGACTGGACAGAGTCCATGATAAATATATATATATATATATATATATATATATATATATATATATTCTATAGGGTCTTTTCTTATTCCTTCTATGTCGCAGGGTTAAAACCAAAAAATATTTGTTGTTTTCTTGATGTTTTCTCACGTTTTCGATAAAACCCTCTCGTAAAAGTATTTGAACAATATTTTCGGTAATATTAGTAGATGCTATTCGAACCACCGTTTTTCGATCCATATCGGCATTTCGTATAGAAGTTATTATCTCAGCAATAGTGTCCCTACCCATGATGAACTAAAATTATTGGGGTCTCCAAATTTGCTATATATATATATATGTGTGTGTGATTTGGATGTCTTGATTGACTAATGACACCAAATTCATAATGTTAGAGCTTTAGAATGGAAATCTAACATCTATATGTGATTCTCTAAAAGCTAACATGATAAATGTTGGCTAAATTATGAACATATTCTGTCAAAATATCTTTTCCTTCAATAAGTAATTACCGAATAACCATATTGAAGTTTGATTTACCTTATTGAACTTTCAACGTTTGGTATTTGAAATTTACTTGTAATTACCGATTATCGAATCATCGAAACAAAACTTTGGAAATATCGAACCAAATACCAAACGCTCACCCCTACATTCTGCCCTTCTGAGACCTCACTTATGAGATTACACTAGGTATGTTGTTGTTATATGAGGGTAAAAACACATAATATTGATTATGCATTTGAGTATAATTTTTTTAAAATAAACTTTATATATGAAAAATTACATGAAAATTAATACAAATCAAGATAGCTAATGATCTAAAATATTTATAAAATATAACTTAAGAAAATTATAGTACAAAAATAAATAATTCCTTAAATAATATATCTTCGACGGAAAAAGTACTAAAATTTTGTAGTTCAAAATAATAAAATGATATTTCATAATCAAACGAATTAAACAAAAACTACTTGAGTTTAAAGTAGGGTTGTCCAGTGGGTCGGGTCGGCCCGATCCCGCCCCGTCCCGTCCCGATCCCCCAAAATAAAAAAATTATCGGGGTCAGGGTTCGAACTCGGGACGGGCCTGGGTTCATCCCACCCATCCCGATCCCGACCCGACCTGCCCCACCCCATCCAACCCCGTCCCGTCCCGATCCCGACCCATCCCCCCTCCCCCTTTGCAAAAATAATCGTTGCAACAACGATCAAGTTTTAATTTTGGCCATTGTGCAACGGCTATAACAGTCATTTTTAGCCCCTTACCCCTTTAATATTTATTTTTAACCCCTAAGTTAATATATTTACACTTTAACACAATTTCTCAACTTTAAATAACTCATTTTCCTCTTTATTTTTCTCACAAATCTTAATACCATCTCTCTAATCTCTCAATTTATCTCTCTACAATTCTACAAATCCTCATACTATTAAATATTATATCAAAGTTAAAAAATTGGGAGTGAAGTTGACAACTAGCTTGAGGATCATCCATCGAGCAAAGTTTCAATTTTCAACCTCGATTACACGTCGACGTTTGATACCTTCGTTCATTCTTTAAATTATTATTATTACTTTATTATAATTATCACACTTAATTTCATTAACTTTAATTATTTATTTGCATAATTATAACGGAAGGATTGAAATGTATGATTAGGGGTAAGTGTTAGGGTGCTTCTTCTAGTAGGGGTAACAAGGGTAAGGGTGCTTCTTCTAGTAATCCTGTTTCTAGTCCCGATGATTTGATTGATCTTAGTCATATTGATGAAACAACGTTTTTTAATGATATACCATTAGATGCTGAAGTAGATGAACCAGACTTTAATTTAGACGATAATATAGATGACACACCTACTAGTGCACCTCAACCTCAGGCTTAGACTGAGTCTCAGCTTGAAACTGAAACTAGAAGGCCTCTTATTCCCCCTAATATGAATCGAGGCCTCACAAAACGAAAATTAAAATCAGATGCATGCCATTTTTTTATAGGGACGAAGAAAATCAACTAGCTACATGTAAAATTTGTAAAAATATTTATAAATCTAAAACCGGAAAAGGTCAAGGTGGGACGAGAGGTTTATTGAGACATGTACAAGGCGAACACACAGCTAGGTGGAATCAATACCAGGCTAAAAAATTGGGTGTGCCAACGCCATCTGAGTCGGGACAAGGTTCACATAGTGTCCCCGACCCAGTACAGGGTCAAATTAACCCGACGATGGGGGGAATTTTTTATCCTAAATATGATAAAAATAAAGATAGGGAAATTATGGCAAAATTAATTGCGGTGGAGGGTTTGTCTTTTTCATTTTCTTCCTCTCCTGGTTTTATTCATTACATTCGAGAAACATATAATACTGCTTTTAATGGTTTTCTTAGATCAACTGTTAGAAGAGATGTTTTTAAATTTTCAAGTGAATATCAACAATATTTATGTTATGCACTGTATCATTTTAATGGAAAAGTGGCTATCACTTCTGACATAGGTCGTAGTACTAACGGTAATAATTATTTAACGGTAACATGTTATTGGATAGATCAAAATTGGTCTATGCAAAAAGATATTTTAGAATATAGATATATAGATGATAGGCACATGGAAGTTTTATTGCAGAAAATATTCAAGAAATTTGTGATTACTATGGAATAATTAATAAAATTATGACTATTACATTAGATAATGCTTCTTCTAATGATTATGCTATAAAACTTTTAAAACTTAGACTAACTCTATCTTTTCCTGATCATTTTCATATAAGATGTGCGTGTCATATTTATAACTTAGTTGTAAAGGATGTCCTAAAACTTTTTGAAAACATTCTTGATAAAATACAATTTGCTATAAACTTTATTTTTAAAGGTAAAAAAATACAAAGACGCAAAGAGTATAAAAACATGTCATGATTGTGGATTACCTTATAGAAAAATTTCAGAAGAAGTTTCGACTAGATGAAATTTTCTGTATGAGCAACTACTTGTTGCTTACGATTATAGACAACACATTACTTTATTATTTAACGCCCATAATAAAAATCCAAGGGATATGATTGTAGATAATGATTGAAATTTTTTTTAGAACTTAATGGATTTTTAGAGAAATTTTATCAAGCTACTAAAGAATTTTCCGGTATTTATTATCCTACTATTTCAAATATGTTATTTTATATAGCACTAAATTTTTTGTTACTTAATGAATATATGCAAAAATCAACTTATAAGGCATCTATTGAAAAAATGTTTAAAAAATTTAAAAAATATTTTTTTCCTATCCCCACTATTTATATTGTTGGTGCTGTATTAAATCTAACTATTAAAGTAGACGGTTGTAAAACACTTGTAGAAATGATTTATGATGATATAAAAGTACTTTCAATAGACCCAACTGAAGAACCAACTCACAAACCAACTAAAGAAGAAGTTACGTCTAGCATACACACCGAATGCAAACAAGTATATATGTATTACTAACAACAAAGTGCAAATAATCAACCGGCTTATGTACCATCTTCTACTACTTCGCTGCAACCTTATAAAAAACATGCAGTTTCTGCTGCTAGTATTTAAGGCCTTAGAAATAAAATGTGTAGTAGTTCAACTTCTTCACAAGTTAGCGAATTTGATGTTTATGTTTTGCAGGGTGTTGTACCGTATGAATTAATTGCCAATGATGAAGGATAAGAATACTTGATGAAATACTGGAGGGAGAATGAGAAGAAATTTCCGACACTAACAAAGATTGCATGAGATGTGTTGAACATTCAAGCGTCATCAACAACGTCTGAAAGCATTTTTTCTGCGGGAAGATTTTAAATAGGAGAGCACATACATTCATTGGCAGGAGACACATTTGGAGATTGCAGTTCTATTTAGAGACTGGATTCGTGCGGAGCGTAAAGGTGCGGTCAACCGGAGACCAATGAAGAAGAAGACTACAACTACAATGAAATTTTGTCCGAGGGAACATGAAGCGACGTTGAAAAATTTGACAAACAAATTTCAATTCCAACAGAAGATCCTTAAGACATTGTGAGGAAATTCGAAAAAATATGGTTGAATATGTAATTTCTTTTAATTATAATTTTACTATGTGATTTGCAACTTTTGAAATTGTATTATAAAAAAAAATTATATTTCTATTAAATAATATAAGAGGCACAAAACAGCCTTGAGATGTTTTTATTACACTATCTTATTCAATTATTGAAGTGTTTGTATATATTATTTTTTAAAATTAAATGACAAAAAAAACCATGAGTCCTAACCCTACCCGTCCCGCCCCGCCCCAACCTGACCCCGTTCCGACGGGATGTGGAATGTGACATGACCTCTTTCGATTCCGCCTATATCGGCCCGCCTGGCCAGCCGAAACCCGAATACTGACCCTCCCCGTCCTGTCGGATTCCGTCCCGCTGAAACCCACCCCAGCCCGCCTCGTTGGACACCCCTGGTTTAAAGTAAGAGTGGCCAGTGGGCCGGGCTCGGGTCTGGAGGGGTCGGGGTCGGGGCGGGATGGGAGAAAGGGCGGGGTCGGGTCTAGCGGGCTCTGGCGGGGTCGGGTCTGGCGGGACTAGAGCAAGTCCCGTCCCGATCCCAATCCCGTCGGTATCGGGTCGGGGCGGGCTCGGGGCGGGGCGGGATACGGAGGGTTTTCATTTTTTCATTTTTTTAAAATAACATATGTATAAAAAAAACTCAATAAACAAAACAAGATAGTGTAATAAAAACATCTCAAGGCTGTTTTTGTGCCTCTTATATTATTTAATAGACATATGATTTTTTTGTAATATAAATACAATTGTCTAAAATCTAAATTGCAACTTTGTGGTGTTGTCCAAAAGTTGCAAATTACATAATAAAATTACAATTAAAAAAATTACATTTTCAAAAAAACCTGTTCTAATTGCTTGATTATTTCATGTGGTTCTTCGGTTGGAATTGGTATTTGTTGGTCAAATTGATCTACGTCGCTTCCACTACCTTCGGTTAAGATTTCGTTGTAGTTTTCATCATCTTCTTCGTTGATCTCTGATTGACCGCACCTTCTCCGCTCCGCTCGTATCCAATCTCTGAATAATACTGCAATTTCCAAGCTGTCTCCGGCTAATGAGTGTCTGTGGTCTCCTATTTGATATCTGCCTGCAGAAAAAGCGCTTTCAGACGCAGTTGACGACGCTTGAATGTTCAAAACATCTCGAGCCATCAATGAAAGTGTCGGAAGGTCTTCTCATTCCCTCCAAAGATTTCAAAGAAGTCTTCATGTCCATCTTCATTGATAACTTCTTGATACGGTACAGAACCCTGCAAAACAAAAATATCCAACTCGCTAATTTGGTTAGTAGTAGAGGTACGACTGCACATTCTATTTCTGAGGCTTTCAATACTAGCCGCAGAAACAGCATGTCTTTTGTGAGGTTGTGTTGAAGATGAAGAAGATGGTATGGAAGCTGGTAAGTTACTAGCATTTTCTTGTTGATAAAATCTATATATATTTTTGCATTGGTGTTCTACGCTAGACAATACTTCTTCTTTAGTTTGTTCAATAGGTGGTGGGTGATTTAGATTTTTGGGACTTGGAGGTGGTAGTACTTCTATACAATCGTAAATAGTTTCAATTAGTGATTTAGTACCGTCTATTTTAATAGTAGGATTTAATACAGAACCAATAATATAAATAGAGAGAATAGGAATAAAATATTTTTTATTTTGAGAAACATTTTTTAATAGCTGCCTTATAAGTTGATTTTTTCATATATTCACTAAGTAATAAAAATATTAGAGTTATATAAAATAACATAGTTGAAAGAGTAAGATAATATATACCTGAAAATTCTTTTGTTGCGGGGAAAAATTTTTCTAAAAATACAATAAGTTCGAATTTTTTTCCAATCACTATCTAAAATCATATCAGCTGGCTTTTTATTATGAGAGTTAAAAAATAAAGTTATAGGTAATTTATAGTCATAAGCAACAAGTAGTTGCTCGTATAAAGAATTCCACCTAGTGGATACTTCTTGTGGAATTTTTCTAAAAGGTAGTCCACAATCATGACAATTTTTTTTATATTCTTTTCTACGTTGTACTTTATTACTTTTAAAAATAAAGTTTATAGCAAATTGTATTTTACTAAGAATGTCTTCAAAAAGTAATAGACCATCCTTTACAATTAAGTTATATATATGTCACACACATTTTATATGAAAATGGTCTGAAAAAGATGGAGTTAAACTATTTTTTAAAATTATAATTGTTATTAGAAGCGTTATCTAATGTAATAGTCATAATTTTATCGGTAATTCTGTAATAATCTCACACTTGATAAATATTTTCTGCAATAAAAGTACCAGTGTGCCTATCATCTATATATCTATACGCTAAAATACGTTTTTGCATAGACCATTTATAATCTATCCAATGACAAGTTACAGTTAAATAATCATGGCCGTTAGTACTACGACCTATATCAGACGTGATAGATACTTTGCCATTAAAATGATATAATGAAAAACGTAAATATTGTTGATATTCATGCGCAAATTTAAATACATCTCTCTTAACAGTTGATCTAGGAAAACCGTTAAAAGCAGGATTATATATATATCTAATGTAATGAATAAAGCAGGAGATGAAGGAAATGAAAAAGGCAAACCCTCCACAACAACTAATTTTGATATTGCTTCCTATCTCTATGTTTATTGTATTTAGAGCCTACAATTCCCCGTCATAGGGTTAATTTGACCACATACTTGGTCCGGACGATGTCAAGATGTGAACCTTGTCCCGATGGAGCGGGCGTTTGTGCACCCAGTTTTGAAGCCTGGTATTGGGCATACCTAGCTGGATGAGCACTTACTACGTGTCTAATTAAACCCCCCGTCCCACCGTGATCTTTTCCAGTTTTAAATTTTAAAACATTTTTACAAATTTTACATATAGCTACTTGATTCTCTACGTCCCTACAAAAAAATGTCCATGCATCTGATTTTAATGGTCGTTTTGCTGGACCTCGTCTCATACTAGGGGAAATAGGAGGTATTTCAGTTGAAGGTGCACTAGTGGGTGTGTTGTCATCAACATTAGTGGGTATATCATCTAGATCATCATCTAAATTAAAGTCTTCTTGAGTTCCAGAAAATAGCTCCTGGTCTAAATCTAATGGTATTGTAGGAAAATGTTGAGTATCAACAAAATCATCCTGTGTAGGAATAAGATGACTAGAAGAAGTACTCTTGCCCTGGTTGCCCCTACTAGAAGAAACACCCTTACCCTTACCCTTAAACATATCTTTTAATCCTTTCATTTTAATTATGATAATAAATAAATAAATAATTAAAGACAATAAAAATAAGTGATCTAAATAAAATAAATAGACAATAATAATTTAATGAAGGAGCAGATGTACCAAGCAAGCGTAACGTCGACGTGTAATCGAGAGGTTGAAAATTGAAACTTTGCTCGATGGAAGATCCTCAAGCTAGTTGCCAACTTCACTACCAATTCCCAAATGAATAAGTAAAATTAAATATTTAGCAAACAATGTAGACTTGTAGAGAGATATATTGAGAAATTAGAGAGATTGTAGGAAGATTTGTGAGAAAGATGAAGAGAAAATGAGTTATTTATAGTTGGAAAATTGGGTTAAAGTGTAAATATAATAACTTATGAGTTAAAAATAAATATTAAGGGGTATGGGGTTGGGGGAGGGGGAGCCTAAAATGGTCGTTGGCCAACAGCCATAATCTAAAATGATCGTTGGTGCAACGGCCATTTTTGCAAAGGGGGGAAAGGGGCGGGGTCGGGGTCGGGCTCGGGGCGGGGCCTGGGGCGGGCTCGGGTTTCGCGGGCCTGGGGCGGGCTCGGGTCTCGCGGGACGAGACATCGTCCCGTCCCGAGTTTGAGTCCCGCCCCCGTTATTTATTTATTTATTTTTTTTTGGCGGGATCGAAGCGGGACCGAGGCGGGCTCGGAACGTGATCGGGTCGGGGTCGGGCTGTCCCGGCCAACTGACCAGCCCTAGTTTAAAGACGTTCAAGAAAGAAGTTAAGTAAGAGTACAAAAATAATGGAGTAGTAGTAAATATGCTTTTCACATCACAAGTCATTTTCATTATTATGTAAAAAAGAAAAGAAAAGCAGAAATGACATCATGTAGATTTTAATTTAACTACTCCTTCCGCCCTTTTCCTCCTCACATGGTTGGATATTAGCTGTCAAATAAACCTATTTTCTTTCTGTTTTATTCTTCAAAAAAAAAACCAGTCTCAAAAACATATATAAAATGAGTTTCAAAAACCCTTCCCACCTTCCACACTTGTTTTCATCACTTCTTCTTTCTTTGTCCTTTCATTTCTACTTTTTCTCTCTTTTACCATCAAAATTCTTCTCTGTTTTCCGGCAACCACTTCAGATAGCTCCACGTCATCTCTACGGCAAATTTCTTTCGCCGGAAAATCTCTGTTTTTCTTTTTCTTTCTCTTTCTGGGGTTACGTAGTTGATTAAATACTATGGCTATTTTCATGTAGAGTTAGAAATCAAGGTGACACTTTTTTTGTTTTGTTTATATGACACTTCTTGTACTCCCTCTGTTTTAATTTGTTTGTACGTAAAGAAAACGTGTCCTTTTTTTAATCTAATTCTTTAATTTTAATTTTTCATATAGTCTTTGATATATTTCACGTATCTTTACTTTAAAATTATAAAATTATAAAATTAAAAAGTCTTATTTTAATTTCTTAAATTTATGTCAAATCAATATTTTTATTTTGAACTTTAAGGAATGACATGTACTATTTCGATCTTAAGTGGTGCCATTTCACTAGATACAAAATTTAAAAAAGAAAGTAGAGTACTGCTTTTGAAATTTGTGGTTTGAAAGAAAGGTTGGTCTGGCTATAAATTTATACTTCATTAAAGTTAAATGAAATTTTTTAAAGTTAAGTTATTTTTATTTATATAAAGTTTAATATTTTTTTAAGACAGATAAAAAAAAAATCTGGTTACATAAATTGGAACGGAGGCAAGGCAGAGCCGGGCGGAGATATTGAACTGTGGCTTCTTCATTTGTTCACTTCTTTAATTTTTTTAGTGAAAATCCTACCTCCCTCCTACTAATCATATTAAAATCTTTTTCTTTTTAAATTTCTTGTAAACCACCTTGAGCTGAAGGGGGTAATTGCTTTTAGTGTTCACCTGTAAAGCAGAGCGTTCTTTTATTTTTACTTTTACAAGTTATTTCTTCTATTGAAGTTGATGAGTTTTCTTTGGTTTCTACAATAATAATTTTTTTTGAATTTGATGGGTTCTGTTAAATCAATTTTTTTGAAGTGTTTAGATGATTTTTTTAATGTTCTATTAGTTACTTAACTAGCATGGGATAAGGTTGAGATTTTGTAAGAAGAATGTGTACGCAAATAGCTACTTTCATGCTTAATGAATGATATTAAAATTTTGAAGTTGGGCCCATCAAAGTTGGTTTCTTTGAATTAAGTTGTTCTCTCACCCCTATTCACACTATACAAAGTATAATACATAAAAAAAGTCACAGGTTATATTAATAATCTGCAGAAGTTGTCTAACTTGTGTTTTATTCTTGTGAAGTTGCTCAGAATAATTGAGCTTGTTATCATTAGTTGCAAAGGCAGAGCCATCAAAAAATTATAAGCATATAGTTTATGTAATTATGTAGGCATAGATTCTGTTATTGATGATTGCATTTTTAATGGAGTCCTTATTATATTCTTAGTTTGTTTTATATAATAAGCACAAAATATGCATTCTTTATTGTAACATAGTTTATGTTAGTATATAATAAGAAGATGATGGTTTAAGTTTGACAACTACAAACGTATTCGAAAGCTTGGCATAACATAATGCATATTATGTGGTTATTATTATATATATAACATAAACTATGTTTCTCTATGTTACACAAGGTAGGTATAAGGTCTGCGTACACACTACCCTATTCAGGCCCCATTGATGGGATTACACTGTTTTTTTTTTTTGTGAAACAAACGATGTTAGTTGTCTTGGATAGAACAGTTGATGGATACAGAATTACATGTCTTACAGCTATATAATTATAATACTTTGATTTACATAAGGTTTTTTTGAGTTGTACATCAATACAAACTGGGATGAAAGCAAGCATGTTAATTATTCTCTTTGAAATGTATGTATTTTTTTCCATGACGGTTCCTTGAACAATCAAAGTACCATTTTCTTTTCCTCTTATATAGGAAAGCTATATGTCAATATTTTGAGATAACAGGGTGACTTGTGAAACATTTGTCTGTCTATTAATATCCATTTTCTTTTATATAGGATTGCTATTACTATCCAGTGAATTGAAGCAATAGAAGGAAAGATGATGCAACACAAAAGAAGCTCAATTTCCCTTGAGCATAGCACCGACCTCACATCTCTTACACCAAAACGACTAAAGGCTGATATGCCCATTTCCTCCAAGGTTTCTTCTCCTTCCTTTTTTTCTGTTATTGTTAGTGCACGTACATGGTTTTCATTGTTAAACAAAGGTAATATACTTGTGATATACACTGAATATACAGCAGTATATATCACAGGTATACAAGCAGTGGCCCAGCAGCAACAAAGCAGTGGGCAGCCCACTGCCAAAGCAAGGGCTGACTCGTCCAGGCCCATCACTACTGTGGGCAAGACAAGCGATGGGAAAAGTTTGTATATTAAGGAAAGTATATTTTGTGTATATTGTAGTGTATTTGTTACCTAGATTAGGATATACACTTATCATAATTAGGATATACACTTACCATAATTGTATAGTTAGAATTATGGTAGAATAAGGATTTAGAAATAGAATAGGAATATGATTCTCCTATTATGAAAATATGTAACTTGTATATATAGCCTTTCAATTAATGAAAATAATCAAGGGGATTATTTATTTCATGGTATCAAGAGACTAGGTTTTACAAAAAAATTTCTCTCCCAAAATTTTTTGACCTCTCTCGGTCGAGACCCCCCCCCCCCCCCTTGGGTTTCTCTTCCAAATTTCGTTTTCTGCTCTCAAAAACCTTTCTTAAATTTCCCCTCCTTCTTTGTTCTTTCAATATGTCTAAGAACAATTATCATCCTGCTCTCATGATTTCCAACATCAAGAACTGTATCCCTATTGTCCTTGAGATGGAAAACGTCCAATATGCGATGTGGGCGGAGTTGTTTAAAATTCACGCTATCTCTTATCAAGTTCTTCATCACATCATTCCTTCCGCTAGACCCCTTCTTGCGGAGGATCCTGAGTTATGGATTACTCTTGATGCTACTGTTCTCCGGTGGATCTACGCCACTATTTCGGTGGACCTTCTACAGATGATTATTGAGTCGGATACCACGGCTATGGCTGCATGGAATAGATTGAGTGACATATTCCAAGACAACCAACATTCACGTGTCGTCACACTCGAGCAGGAATTCTCTCTAGTTCGAATGGACGAATTTCCAAACGTTTCTGCATATTGCAAGAAACTCAAGGAGTTGGCAGATCAACTCCGTAATGTTGACGCACCGATAACTAATAATCGTCTCGTTCTACAGTTGGTTGCCGGTCTTTCGGAGGCCTATAATGGTGTTGGAACTCTCCTTCGCCAAAGCAACCCTCTTCCCGACTTCTATCAAGCCCGCTCCATGTTTACTTTGGAAGAAGCCGATTTGGCTAAAAAGGCAGCTACCGGAGCAAGCCCCGTCGTCATGGTGGCGTGCTCTCCTAGTTCTTCGGGTTTTGTTAATAATTCGGGCCAAAACCATAATCATGATGACGATAAGAATAATCGCAAGAATAATAACAAAAATCGCGGGGGCAAACGCGGCGGTTCCGGTGGTCAGCAAGCAGGTGGTGGGCCCCATCCAGGGAACAGTGGCCCACCACCCCCTGGTCCTAGTAGTGGGGCCCATGGCAGTGGGGCTGGGGCTGGGGCAGTGGGCCGTGGGCCAGTAGCCCTTCTACACAGGCAGAAAATTCCAGGGCCAGTGGGCTGGCCAACAGTTCAGGTCCAACACCCTGCACTGGCGGCCCATTGGCTAGTGGCCCAACAACAGCAGCTCCAACAGCTACGGCCCAGCTCCATCACGGACAGGAATTCTTGGGCCCCGATCTCCACAAGCCCATCATGCAGCAGACCCCACTCAGACCGATATCGAGGTCGCGATGTACACGTTGGGGTTGACTCAACCGGACCCAAATTGGTACATGGACACCGGGGCCACTATTCACATGACTTCCGAATCAGGTACTCTCTCCTTTTATTTCAATTTGAGCACCCCTCGGGGTATAATTGTTGGTAATGACAACTCTATTCCAATTCAGGGTTATGGTCAGAAAATGTTGTCTCCCCTCAATCCACCCCTTCTCTTGAAAAATACTTTACATGCTCCTAAATTGATTAAAAATTTAGTGTCTGTCCGAAAGTTCACTACTGACAATTCCATTTCCGTTGAATTTGATCCTTTTGGTTTCATTGTGAAGGATTTTATGACGGGGAGTCATCTCATGAGGTGTGATAGTAGGGGAGATCTGTATCCTATCATGTCTGATTTCAGTCCATCGAGTCAAACCTTGCCATCAGCATTTGCAGCAATCTCTCCTTCCATGTGGCATGCTCGTCTGGGTCATCCAGGGTCTTCTATTTTATCAGTTTTAGATAAAAATAGCTTTATTTCATGTAAGGGTACGAGTCGTACTCTACTTTGTCAGTCTTGTTCATTAGGGAAAATTGTTAAGTTGCCATTTGTAGACTCCAATTCTCATACTTCAATGCCATTTGATATTATTCATAGCGACTTATGGACGTCTCCTGTTCTTAGTTCATTGGGTCATCGATATTATGTTCTCTTTTTAGATGATTATTCTAGATTTTTGTAGACGTTTCTAATTGCGAATAAATCACAAGTGTTTTCCGTCTTCATCAAATTTAGAGCGTTCATTCGTACTCAGTTCGAAAGAGAAATAAAAAATATTCAATGTGATAATGGGAAAGAGTATGACAATAGGGAGTTTTGGGAATTCTGTGCTAATAATGGGATTAATTTTCGGTTTTCGTGTCCTCATACATCTTCACAAAATGGGAAGGCCGAACGCAAAATTCGTTTCATAAATAACATTGTCCGAACTCTCTTAATTCATGCCTCCATACCTCCATATTTTTGGCATCATGCTCTACAAATGGTTACATATCTTCTTAACATAATTTCGTCTAAAGGTCTGACATATTCTTCCCTCCCTCAAAATCCTATATAATAAGAACCCTTCTTATTCTCACCTTAGGGTTTTTGGATGCTTGTGTTATCCGTTATTCCCATCCACCATAATTAACAAACTTCAGGCTCGGTCTACCCCTGTGTATTTTTGGGTTATCCGTCAAATCATCGTGGTTATAAATGCTTTGACTTATCCTCCAAGAAAATCATAATTAATCGCCATGTCATTTTTGATGAAACCCAATTTTCGTTTACAAAAGTTCATACTCCCGAGCCTAAGTCATATAATTTTTTGGATGACCAAATATCCCCGTATATTATTCGGAATTTTTCAGACATCTCCTGCACCCAAAATTCTCCAGTAGCGCCTTGCCACAAGATCGTGCTTGTGCCCGGTTTGAATGCTGGGCAGTTCGACAATTGGGCGATCAGTGCAGGCTGGTCGAACGACGATTCGATTACGATTTGGGCGGCGGGCCCATCGCTGTGGCGATCCGTCGAGCCCAGAAAATTCCCAAAATTTTCTCAATTCTTCCTCGAGTCATAGACTGGTCACTCGTAGTCAGCGGGGTATTTTTACACCTAAAAGACATTTTAATTTACATTCTGATGTCTCTAAATCCCCCTTGTCCCGTAATCCTGTGTCCGCATTAAATGACCCTAATTGGAAAATTGCTATGACTGATGAATATAATGCTCTTATTAATAATAAGACGTGGGAGTTGGTGCCCCGTCCATATGGTATTAATATTATCAGGTCTATGTGGATTTTTGCTCATAAGGAGAATTCAGATGAGTCATTTGCTCGACATAAGGCGCGACTTGTTGGTGATGGTAAGACTCAGCAGGTTGGGATAGATTGTGGTGAGACGTTTAGTCCGGTGTTCAAGCCGGCTACTATTCACATGGTGCTTAGCTTGGCTCTTTCAAAGATTTGGCCTATTCATCAGTTGGATGTCAAGAATGCCTTCCTACATGGTGACCTCAAAGAAACAGTCTATATGCATCAGCCGTTGGGTTTCAGGGATCCTAACCGTCCGCATCATGTCTGTTTATTGAAAAAGTCCTTATATGGGCTTAAGCAGTCTCCACGGGCACGATATACGAGATTTCTTGACCGTTTCAACTATTGGGTTCACTCACGGCCAGTCGATAATTCCTTGTTCATCTATCGCAGTGGTTCGTCCTTGGCCTACATTCTGTTGTATGTGGATGATATCATCTTGACTGCCTCTTCCGATGCCTTGCGCCAGTCTATCATGACCATGCTCAGTTCTGAGTTTGCTATGAAAGACTTAGGGCCTTTGAGTTATTTTTTGGGGATTGCCGTCAGCGTCATTCAGGTGGCTTGTTTTTGTCTCAACGAAAGTATGCTGCTGAGATCATAGAGAGGGCTGTGATGTCATCCTGTAAGTCCACTTCCACGTCAGTTGATGCAAACCCCAAGCTAAGTGCCGCAGCAGGAGCACCATACGAGGACCCGACTCGCTATCGCAGTCTTGCAGGGGCCCTCCAGTATCTTACCTTTACCAGACCGGATATTACGTATGCGGTTCAGCAGGTGTGTTTATTCATGCATGATCCCAGAGTTGAGCACATGAATGCAATCAAACGCATCATTCGGTATATTCAGGGGACACTGGACTATGGGTTGCACTTGTATCCTTCATCTACATCCACACTTGTCTCTTACAGATCTTGATTGGGGTGGTTGTCCCGACCCAGCACGGTCGACTTGCCATCAGATGTTCGTTGGCAACAACTTGGTCTCCTGGTCGGCAAGGCGTCATGCAACTCTATCACGCTCAAGTGCAGAGGCAGAATATCGAGGGTAGCGAATGTGGTCTCCGAATCATGTTGGCTCGTAATTTGCTTTTGGAGCTTCATTGTCCCATTCGTAAGGCAACCTTGGTATATTGCGATAACATTAGTGTCATCTACCTTTCAGGTAACCCGCTCAACACCAACGTACCAAGCATATCGAAATGGACATTCACTTTGTCCGTGAAAAGGTTGCAAAGGGTCATGTTCGCGTATGCCATGTCCCGCCTCGTTATCAAATTGCGAACATCTTTACAAAGGGTCTACCAAATGGTTCTCTTTGAAGATTTTAGGGACGATCTCGGCGTCAAGACCGTCCGCTATGACTCGGGGTGTGTTAAACAAAGGTAATATACGTGATATACACCGAATATACAAGAGTATATATCACGGTATACAAGCGATGGCCAAAGAAGAACAAAGCGGTGGGCGACCCTCATCGTCCAAAGGCAGTGGCCCAACTCGTCCAAGCCCATCACAGCTGTGGGCAGCAAAGCAGTGGGAAAAGTTTGTATATTAAGGAAAGTATATTTTGTGTATATTGTAGTGTATTTGTTACCTAGATTAGGATATACACTTACCATAATTGTATAGTTAGAATTATGGTAGAATAAGAATTTAGAAATAGAATAGGAATATGATTCTCCTATTATGGAAATATGTAACTTGTATATATAGCCTTTCAATTAATGAAAATAATCAAGGGGATTATTTCTTTCATTCATGAACTTATTATCTTATATTATTCGCAGCTCGTGGATTTTGGAATACCTTTTTTCTTGGACACTTTCAACATAGGCTAGCAGTGATGTACTTAACGATGAACATAGGATTCTTTGCTGAATATAGACACTGTTCTGTGTGTTATACATTTCATTGAGTTAAAGATTCAATATTTTGTTTAGACTTTCAATCTTAAGGCGAAGACTAAACTGACCAAAGAAAACTCTAACATAGTTCCTTCAAGTTTTCCTACTTGAAGTGTCCGAATTATAGGAGGGCTTTGAACACATTTGTTTGGCTTCTCCGAGTCACAAATTTGCTTATTTAGAGAAACTATTTATATGTCAATTAGGGGATACTTTTGAATATTTTAAACTGGTGATCATTTTTTTCGTAATGTATTGCAACCCTTATTTTTGAGTTCTTGATGTGGAGATTTTTCTCCTTTGCCTTTTTACTTCAATAGGAGAAGAAGGAGAAGTTTGGTGAACGAATAGTAGCTCTCCAGCAGCTGGTGTCACCATATGGCAAGGTACATTCTGCAGGAATTAAGCAATGAATTACAACTATTATTGTAAGGAGAAGGTTTAGTAAAAGTTCATTCTTTTTTTGGACATGGTCTTTGAGGTACCAAATGGTGGAATATCTTTGTGAAATTATGTCTGCCTAGAGCAGCTGAAATTATATAAGCTCACTCAATTCTGTTATATTTACAGACAGATACGGCTTCTGTTCTCCTTGAAGCAATGGGATACATAAAATTCCTCCATGAACAAGTGAAGGTGTGTTTTCTCCAACTTTTTTTTGTTTTCTTCATCTATAGTAACTATATTACTGTACGACCGATTAAATATGAATTTATGATGGTCTTGGCTTTGAAATCTTATGGTGCTTTATGAGATTTTTTCCGGCCTGGGCATTGTTGGGGCCTGGACAAGTTTTTTGCACAAGTTATTGGTATGTGTTGAAAAAATAAGAGGGCGGCAATCGTCTTGAAGTTAGATTTCCGGAATGGTTACTACAAATGAGTGTAATTCTATGTTACTCTTTACTGTGAAGATTAATGGAGATGCAAAATCTTTGTTTAAATCTTTTTGAGGGTTCAAGGGAAGGGGATCTCGTCTTTGTTTTTCTTGTATGCTCCAAGTTGGTGTTTCGAATTGGTTGATTCAAGAGCAGCTTCCAGTTGTTGGAGGTTGATCTGGTTGTGTTCTCAATGTGTCTAATAATTTCAAGGAATTTTAAATGGTAAAGAAGATCAGTGTGATTCTGGAGTACATTTTAGCACTAATGTGTATGCATCCCCCTAATAAATTGAGGTTGCTACTCATCATAGCTTCCCCTATTACTCCGTTTTGGTTTGTAGTTAGGTTCTTTGTTTGTTTTATTAACTTTTTAGGATTTTCACCATATATTCTTGTTCACAGTGCTATCAGTACTGAATTATATGCGTGAAAATGTTCTACGAATTTAAGTGATTGTGGAAGATCACGTTTCTGTATTCTCTAATATCATCTGCATCTTTTTCTGATTGTAGAGCTTTAACGTTTGAGAGTTCAGATATGTTCACATGTGAATATTGCATTCTGGTTGATGCTTAAGTGTGTCGTCATTAGTTTTGTCCTATATTTGTAGCAAAGGTCTCTTGTTGATGGTTAGGGTTTTTTTTTTAAAATCTATTACTGTTCTACTTAAATTTTCGTATTACTATTTGGTTGGAATGTAGACATTTTTCTTAGCATCATCCGGATTGCTGCTTATATGTCAATAAACCCTGTTGTGGAGTGTGCGGTAATCTCTTTAATGGTGCAGCTTTGTGATCTTTACTTCTGAAGTTTTTGGTTTCAACTTGATTGTTCAATCTATAGATACTTTTATTACAATTACTGAAAGAAATAATCCCTTGATTATTTTCATTAATTGAATAGGTATATATACAAGATACAAAATAGGAGAATCATATTCCTATTCTATTTCTAAAACCTTATTCTACCATAATTCTAACTCTACAATTATGGTAGTGTATATTCCTAATTATGGTAACAAATACATTACAATATACTACATATATATTTTCCAAATATACAATATTCTTGACTACCAAAACAGCCACAAAACCGAGGCCAATAATGACCATAAATCGTGGCACTTAATATGGCAATATACACTTGTATATTGTGTGTATATTGCCATATTTAACAATTACTTCTAGTTAATTTAGATAATGAAGCTTTGGTTGGATTACTAAATATATGATCTGACCTTATTTAAGCCTCTGCTATGAATGCAGCCTCATTTTGGTTTCCTGGTTCTTTCAGGTGTTGAGTGCACCATACCTCGGAAGTATGCCAATGACACAGGTTCGAGCCCATTAGCACCATTTCTGAAATTGTTCATTCTTTATAACCACATCAGCCCAACAGTGGCGTAGCCAAGATTTTCACTAAAGGATTCAGAATATAGAAAAGTAACATACATATACATAAAAAAAAAAAAATTAACTTTGTATATACAGTATAATTTTTTGACAAAGAGGGTTCGGATACCCTCCCGGTACCGTAGCTCCTCCCATGGCCGTGAAGAAACATCTAAACAGTTTTAACCTTCATTGCTACATTAAGCAGCTCTGTGTAACCTCAATTTGGTACATTATAGAACTCTATGATCAGTCATTGATATCAATTGAACTTGGAATTCAACTAGAAAACGTTTTGAATCGTTGTTGAAATGTTTTATTCATGTTTTCTTGTGAAGGAATCACAGCCTTACAATTTGAGAGGCAAAGGCTTATGTCTTGTGCCAGTTTCATATACTGTCGGAGTGGCGAGCAGCAATGGTGCTGATATTTGGGCTCCCATTAAGACCTCACAAAAGTTCTAGAGGACAACGTGGGATTAACCTCACTTGTGTCCGTGGTAAGGTCTCGGATTGACAATAACACAGCGTTTTAAGAAAAGCAGCCGGAAGGATGCATTTTCAAAATGGAGATGCAGGAATGTGATGATTCTCCTGGCAGGGTTCACTTGATTTTATGTGGTTCAAACGTGTAAGGCGAACCTAGAGCTTGTTCTTCTGATTAGATACTAGGAGCCAGATCTAATTTGAGGGCTAATATAAGTTTTTAACAGAAATGTATATTGAAGAAAGAAAAGCTATGTAGTGATCGTAGCTGCAAATGTATCAAGAATGGACTTGTATTATATGAGAAGCAACGGGAACTCTAGAATAACTTATTTGATTCAGGAATAATATTCTTGACCACTGCCCTTTTATAATCATGTTCATTTTGTTTTGAAAATTGTTTTTGCTTCTCTCTAGAGGATGAACTTATCTCTGTGGAAGTCATCCACCTCATGGAGGGGGCTGAGAAAAACAATATATTTGAGTCCAAAGATATTACTCCCTCCCTCCCTTCAAATTTATGTGAGATATTTGACTGAGCACAAAATTTTAAAATGAAAGAAATACTTTTAAAATTTGTGATTATTGTGTGACTATAAATAATCTTATTAAGTGTAAAATAAGAAGTTTAAAGTAAATTGTTACTAAATAGAGAATCTTGTTGTGACAAATTTAAAGGAAAGAGTGTCATGTATATTAGGACGGAGTGGGAGGAAGATGACTCATAAAGACTCGAATGATGAGCGCCTATGCCCTCCGAATTAACAACTGACAAGAAAAAAGATCAGTGTAAAATATATGACATAACATAGTTCATCTTTTTTCTTATCTAAACTAAGTTTAGATAAGAATTGGTGACATGTGTTAGATGAGAGCTTTTCATTAATATCAAGATATATATAGAGTACAATATTCATCCCTTATACAATAGGAATCCTAAGCCTATACAAAAGAGGAATCCTAGTCTTACCATAATTATATTTACACAATATATGGAAATATTCTAATTATGGGTAGGGAATATATAATTTCCTATATTTACACGTTTACACATCCCCTCAGTCGGAGCGGGAGGAGGCCTGATTTGAGACTGGATCTCAAGTCAAGAAATAAGCGTCAGGAAGTCCTTTGGTAAATATGTCTCCATCTTGATAGGATGATGGAACATGTAACACTCTGACATGGCCTAACGCAACTTTCTCACGAACGAAGTGTAGGTCTATCTCAATATGCTTGGTTCGCTGATGTTGAACCGGATTATGAGAAAGATAGATGGCAGAGATGTTATCACAATACACAATAGATGCCTGACGCAAAGGACACTGAAGTTCTAACAGAAATTTCGAGCCAACAAATCTCGGCTACTACATTTGCAACGCCTCACACTCAAATTTCGGACTGGAGCGAGATAAGGTAGCTTGTCGCTTGGCAAACCAAGAAATCAGATTATCCCCTAAGAAAACACAAAAGCCGGAGGTGGAGCGTCGCATGTCCGGACACCCTTCCCAATCTGCATCCGTATATGAAAGCAACCTGTCTGGTGCAGAGGGGTATAGGTGCAAACCATAATCAAAAGTGCCCTTAATGTATCGAATGATACGCTTAAGAGCAGTGAAATGAGACTCCCTGGGGGCATGCATGAATAAGCACACCTGCTGAACAACATAGACTATTTCTGGCCTAGTGAATGTGAGATACTGAAGTGCACCTGCAAGGCTCCTATACATAGTAGGATCAGAGACTGGAGCATCATCCATAGCACTGAGCTTAGATTTGGAATCAACTGGAGTAGGCACCTCTTTGTAGTTCGCCATCTTAGCCCTGTACACAATCTCTTCTGCATACTTACGCTGACACATGAACATATGATTGGCAGACCTGGTCACTGATATCCCCAAAAAGTAACTCAGCTTCCCCAAATCAGTCATTGCAAATTCGGACATGAGCAAGACAATAATCTCATTTTTTAATCCGTCGGAGGAGGCAGTAAAAACAATATCATCCACGTAAAGTAATAAGTAAGCGGTGCTACTACCTCGATGAAAAATGAAAAGTGATGTATCACTCTTGCTGCATACAAACCCAATCTGCAAGATATACCTGGCAAAGCGATCATACCACGCACGGGGGGCCTGCTTAAGGCCATATAGTGACTTACGGAGACGTCACACATAGTGAGGAACTGTTGGATGGGTGAACCCTGGTGGCTGATGCATGTAGACTGTCTCTCTCAGATCCCCATGTAAGAATGCATTCTTCACATCAAGCTGATGGATCGGCCAATGTTTGCCCATGGCAATGCTCAAAACTGTGCGGATGGTAGGCGATTTGACAACCGGGCTGAAGGTCTCACCACAATCAATGCCCTCCTGCTGATTTGTGCCATTAGCTACAAGACGGGCCTTATACCTCTCAAGATCCCCATTGTCTCTGAACTTGTGACGAAATAGCCACATACAACTAATGCCATTCACCACCTCAGGTCTAGGTACTAGATCCCACGTGTGCTGTTTAGTTAAAGCATTGAATTCCTCATACATAGCCGCATTCCAATTAGGGTCTTGTTTGGCCAATTTTGGGTTCTTTGGAAGTGGAGAGATGGTTAGGGCAGACAAGTTGAAATGGACTTTGGGTTTGAAGATTCCATGCTTTGAACGAGTTTCCATTGGATGGGTAGGGACAGTGGATGGCGGAGTGGTGTCTGAGACGGGGGGTAAAGTCAGATAAGGAGAAGGTGGGGGCGAAGCCGTCGGAGGCGCCGCGGCTCCTGGATCAAGAGTCGCGGCGCTAGAAGGTTGACAGGCTTCTCTGAAGCTTGGGCGCCACGGCTCTGACGACGGAATAGAGGATGTGAGTTGTTCTATTATGAGGGGAGAGATGGCAGACTCGTCATGAAATGAGTAGTCTTGTTTTTGGAATTTTGGAAGATTCAAAAACGGGAATGTGGTCTCGTCGAATGTGACGTGACGAGATATGTGGATCTGACGAGTCGACAAGTCATAGCATAGATAGCCCCTATGGTTCGGCGAAAATCCTAGAAAGACACATGGAGTGGACTTAGGAGCGAACTTGTGAGGGGCGGTGGAGTTAAGGTTGGGATAGCACAGACAACCAAAAATCCGTAGATGATCATAAGAGAGGATTCTATGGTAGAGGATTTCGGTAGGGGTCATGTTGTGAAGAGTGCTAGTAGGGAGAATATTTAGAGTGTATTCTGACATTTTAGCAGCATAGACCCAGAAGGGTGGAGGGAGGGAGGCATGAATCAATAGGGTGCGAATCATATTGTTAATGGTGCGGATGATTCTTTCAGCTTTATCGTTTTGTGGTGAGGTGTGAGGGCAGGAGAAGCGAAAGACCATGCCATTAGTGGTACAAAAGCGGTGAAACATAGAGTTGTTGAATTCACGACCATTATCGCACTGAAATGATTTTATGCCTTTTCCAAATTGTGTTTGAATGAACTTGCGAAACTCAAGAAATTTGACAAACACTTCCAATTTAAATTTAAGAGGGTATAACCAAACGTAGTGTGAAAATTTATCAAGCAACACAAGATAGTATTTATGACCGAGAGAACTAGAGATAGGAGATGTCCACAAATCGGCATGTATGATATCAAAAGGAGCAAATGTAACACTAGTAGATGATTTAAACGGAAGACGAATATGTTTGCCTAAAGAGCAAGAAACACAATTTTGGGCAAGTTTCCCCTTACAAGCAATGAAATTATTGCCTCTAAGAAAATTAAAAACTGGGACTCCTGGATGACCAAGCCTATTATGCCAAGTTGAAGAAGAAACAACCGCTAGAGTGACGGGAGAGCAATATCTGGCAGCGGAGGTGGAAGTGAATGGATAGAGATCCCCCGTGCTATTGCATCTCGTAAGAGGTGTCCCCGTATGAAGATCCTTTACAGTAAAACCAAAAGGGTCAAAATCCATAGAGACAGAATTATTACGAGTAAATTGGCGGACATATATGAAGTTCTTAATCATGTGTGGGGCATATAGGGTGTTTTTGAGGGAGAAGGGTGGATGAGGAGGTTGTGTGTATGAGGTACCATAACCCTTAACTGGAATGCGTTGTCCACTACCAACTGTAATATATTGAGGATGCTTTAAACTAAACATTTTAGGAATAGTACCTGCAGACTGGGTGACGTGAGATGTGGCGCCTGAGTCCATGTACCAAGTATTGTCAGGCTGTTGCATAGAGAGGGTGTTGAACGCCTGACCCAACTCAGTGGGTGTCATGCCGGAGGAGGGCTGCGGGACCTGACCTTGCATGAAGTGGGCCTGCTGTGGGGCTGGAGCGGGGCCTAACAAACCGGGGTAAGAATACGGATTGTATGGCTGCTGGTACTGGAATGGACTTGGCGCCGCGGCTCTGAACTGGGGCGCCGCGGCTCTGTACTGGGGCGTCGCGGCGCTGTAGACGAACTGCTGAGGAGCCGCGGCCCAGTTGTTTTGCGATCTCTGTTGCTGTTGCTGCTGTTGGTTCTGTTGACCGCGACCCTTGCCACGACCACGGCCTCCTCTACCGCCGCGGCCTTTTCCACCCTTGCCGCCGCGGCCCTGCCGCTGTTGGGAGTTGTCTGGTGGCGTCTGATCTTGGGGTTGCGTGTTGACAGCTAACACCTGCTGGGCGTGCTCATCCTGCTTAGCACGACGGGTTTCTTCGAGCAACAATTGTGAGCGATCTTTGTTAAAAATCGATAGCGGATCTGCCTGTTGAATTATGGTGGCCAAATTATCATATTCGCCCTTAGTAAGGCCAGAAATCATTTATAGCACCATTTTATCGTCAGTGACAGACGTGCCGATGTTGGAGAGTTGATCAGCTAGAAGTTTAAGCTGCTTGCAGTACTCAGAGACATTGGAGAAGTTTTCAAGACGTGTTTTGTTGAACTGTTCTTCCAAATACACGGCAAGAGTGTGCTTGTTGTCCTGAAAAATTTCCTCTAAACGATTCCATAAGTCAGGGGCTGTGGAGTCAGATTTCATGATAGTAAGGAGCAAATCCTGAGAGATACTACCATATATCCATTGTTTGACGCCGGCGTCGAGACGATGCCAGATAGAATCATCAACCTCCGTAAGGCGCAGAATATTATCATCAATATGGTCAAACACGTTATAGAGACATGTATGATTGCGAAAAAGTTCAACCCACGGAGAATACTGGTTGTTTTTTTGATCAAGAATAATGGGAATATGGTTCTTGATGTTGAAAACAGTAAGGGCGGGGTGAAACGGGGGTGATGACTTTGTGGTTGGATTTGTGGAGGTAGAGGCGTCAGAAAGTGTGGAAAAATCAGGGATAGCCATTTAGAGAAGAGAAGAAAGGAATAACAAAACCCGAAAAACAAGAAGAAAATCCGGGAGGGCCGCGACGTAGGAGAGGCAGCCGACGGCTGTGGAAGAGAAAGATTTTTAGGGTTTTGTTTATTTGGCTCTTTGATACCATGTTAGATGATATTAATCTCCCTTGGGGAGCCTTTCATTAATATCAAGGTATACATAGAGTACAATATTCATCCCTTATATAATAGGAATCCTAAGCCTATACAAAAGAGGAATCCTAGTCTTACCATAATTATATTTACACAATATATGGAAATATTCTAATTATGGGTAGGGAATATATTATTTCCTATATTTACATGTTTACAACATGAGATCTAGTACTGTTAATTCTTTTTTCTTCTAATTTCTAGGATTAGGATTGAACAATCTCAACTTTAGTTTTTAGGACCAAGAGAATTCTGGAAGAAATACTCAAGCTGATGTCATACAGGGCACGCAGGTTATGATAGTATCAATTGGCTTTTATGCTTCTATTTATGGTTTATATTTTTATATTGCTACTCATTCTTTACATACTATACATTTATTTCGTACTGACATCCCTTCTTCCAGGGGCGTTGTGTGTTCATGCCGTAGGTTCTGATAGGGGCCCTAATAGACCACCACAGTAGGAGTGGTCGAGTTCAACTGTCAGTGAGTAAGCTTCATATTTCTCGGAGCTTCCTGGTCAGGTGTTTAGAATGCTTTGAATAGAGATGTATCTATTGGGTAGGTAGAGGCCCTGTCCCGACTATATGACAGTACATGTACTCGTAGAGGCTCATAGACTTGTCTATTGTGTACAAATGTTGATGTATGGCTTTGTTGGCCAGGTTATCATTTGTTGACTTGTGTTTTGACCTTGTCGGTCGTGTTTTTGTACATATGTTGGGTTTACCCCTCTTTGTTCACCCTCAGAGGTTATAGTACAGCTTGTCTTACAAATTGTGTACTCATCGGCCCTCCCATAGTGTTTTTGTTTATATTATATCCTAGAATGGCCCTGTCTTCCGAAAGTTCTACTTGTACATGAGCCTAGTCATCAGAGTGGTATGCTCGGGCCAATACAACACCGAGTACTGGCCACACCCTCTAGTATGAGGTGTGACACATGGTCGTCCAAAAGTCCACAACGGTTCACCTTGAGTAGTCCGCTCGGGTCCCTTAGTCATTTGCAAAACCATTCTAGTTTGCCTAGGATAGAGCGAAGCCAAATCCCTACTGAACTAGCTCATGGTTACCTAGACATGTTTGGATAATTTAGACATATCTGTACCCATTAGGATGACTACCTCATATTTTGACGGATTGTGACCCGATGACACTACATCCAACTACTTGCTATGTGGAAGCATGATTGTGCCTTATTTGATAAATCATTGTCCTTTGGGAGGGTGAGGGGGTTAACCGTGCTCTGTTTTGTAAATGCATACCAACCTCAAGTTTGATATGGTTTTAGAAGCACCCGAGAGACTGAGAATTTGGTGGTCGTGACTAGATGCCCTACAATAAAGTGAAGTTATGAACAATCTAGGACACATACCCTTACTCATGACTATAAAAGGAAATAAAGAACTGTTAGAAGTCCTTACCGGGTATTCAGATTATGATAGAATGGTTTTTAGGTTCAGAGATTTTGAGATGACCCCGACCTTAGAATAGATCCGGGATTGCATAGATAGCAGTGAGATGTGTATGAGAAGGAGGAAGAAACTCGACCATAACCTTCTAGTACTCTATAAGACTACTCCCAATGAGATAATGAAGTTCTTATCCCTATCCAGTGCCAATTGGATATTCGGCCCAACTGTAGCCTTTAGGGATCTTTACAACCGATTCGGGTCCAAAAAGGAGTATTTAGAACACTCCATGGAGTTTTGGTCTTACGCCAATTGGGAAGCCACCCGACCCCTAGCCTTTGCCATATGCCTTCTAGGAACCATTGTATTTCCCAATAATCGACACCAAGCCATAGATACCCGTGTCATTTATGTCACCCGTGCTATCTTTCATGGTATAGCCTCAAATGGGGAAACCAAATACTTTGACCTAGTCCCTATCATCCTTGTCGACATATACCAATCTTTAGGTCAATGCAGAAACCTACATAAGTACTTCCAAGGGTGTAACTTGCTAGTGCAGTGGTGGATTATCAAACACCTCAAAAAAACCAAGGGTCCCTCGTACCTAGACCCGCAGTGCAGGAAAGATAACCTCAAAGCCAACTGTCCAGATTTTGGGAACCAACCCAAAGAGGGGTGAGCTTTTATCTTTTTGAGACTCCGAAAGGATAACATACAGTGGAGATTCCCTGACTTTATATACGAGACCAATGTAGTGAGAGGTAGAAATTGCCCTTTCCTGCCACTTATGGAAATCTCGGGAATTCGCCCATATTCACCTATTAGGGTCCTAAGATAGTTTGGTAGGAGAAAAGTGATACCCCAAGTAGGAAACATGGGGGAGTATGTGGTCGCCTACGAGGAAGATAGGATCAAGAGGGTTGCTGACATCGTCCGAGAGTGGAATGGTCGAGTGAGATGGGGTCCAGAGACTCTAGCCAAAGATAGGGTATGTCCAGGTTGTGACGAAAACTATGTTGATTGGTTAAGAGTGCATTTGCAAGGTACCCTCACTCCGAGGCCTAACCGCTATCATTCAAAGGCTGAGATCAAGGCACGCCATATTCAGATACAGGCTGACAACCGAGATGCTAGGTACTTAGAAAAGATGGGGCATGATCAGACTATTATAGCCAGTTTGAGCGAGGTGTTAGACTTAACTCATGAGTGTTTAGAGGATCTTGATGCTTGGATGAGGTGAGCTATGGATGAGACTGCACTTATGACCTTCACATAGAAAGGATTCCGGGTTGATTCATTGCTGATGTCTACTCACCTCCAGATTCAGACCGCCCTTCGAAGGGCCAAGAAAGCTCGGACAGACAAAGCTTCATCATCCGCCACTGGGGGCGACTTCTACTGATCTCTTATTTTTTGCTTTATCAATCTTTTTGTAACCCCATTGGGGAAAACCTTATTATTAATGAAAAATGATTATGGGGGCAATGGTTGAAACCAACATTTGGCACAAATATGTTTCAAACGATTAAAAACCCTTGGTTAAAAAAGGTTTAGGAACACGAATATTACAATTTCTAATTATATATGATTATGTGATATAATTGCTAATATACTTTCATGTGATCCGTTTGAACTCTTGATTGGTTCAACATTCCAGACATCAACTTAAAAGAAAAACGTAAGAAAATGCCAAAAGCTGACTAAAATTTGCACCTCTTTAAAGGTTGATTTGCTACCAATGGATACTCCAGAAAGCCAAAGAGCCACTTCACCCATGGTTGATTTGATTAGCGATGAAGAGACGGAAGAGTCATTTCAAATAAAGATTCACAAGATCAAGGAGAAGGTTGATTTGGCTAAAGCCAAAATGAAAGAGGTCGACCAAATTCTGGACTTCGTAGGAAACCTTCCAGAAGAGACTACCGAACGAAAGCGCCATTGCCAAAACCTTCCCAACGAGGTCAAAGAAATGGTCGATGACTACATCCAATTGTTTAAGACACCAAAGAAAGAATCTGAGTTACTCAAGAAAGATATTGTGCCATACGCAAATGGGCCACCTGAAGAAGTTACCCCAAATACTGACGAAGTTGTTAACTACTACAGGACGCCACAGGGGCTATCCCGAACATTATCTCCAATCTAGTGAGCAATTGCCCTCAAAACCCGCACATCACCTTTTAGAGTCGTACCCAGGCTGGTGCGAAATATCAAAGTGTATGAAGGATTGAAAGCCGCCAGAGCATCATATTTCAGCCCCGATATCCTCCCGACTTGTGCACCTATCTATGCTCACAAGAGGTGCCCTTTCCACAAGGACCAGCCTAGACACACCATAGACAAGTGCCTGGCCTTCAAAAGGAAAATCATAAGATTGATCGATGAGAAGGTCATTCATAACCTGTGGGGCCCACATTCTCTACTAGTTTACAATCCCATCATGCCTGGTGAAGGAATCACCATTGATACTCAAATTTGGCGCTACGACTTCACTATATTTGAAGACTTGTATGCAACCCTTTTCTCTACCCTTGCTAGCACCGACAAGGTCCGTCCGGTCAAGTATACTTAGAAACCCTCTACAAATACTTCAAGGAGGGAGATCTATTTGTACCACCCAGGGGCACCGTGACACGACATCGAAGAATGTGAGGCTTTTAAGTTTGAGCTAGAGTAACTGGTCAATACCGGTTAGATGTGGGTAGTTCTACCTCGCCGCTACTAAGAAAGCCGCCGGGAGAATGCGCAGTCATAAGGACGATGACCCGCCATGGCTTCAGGGAGAATTCATCTTTTGGGTAATTTAGGCATCCCCCTTTTATCTTCAATTAAATGTTATCCTTCCCCTCTTTTATAAAAGAAACTACGTCCGACCTGATGTCCCAAGGGGGATATGTAAGAAGCCCTTATCGGGACTGGTTTAGGAAATGATCTGGGTAGAATGAAATTAGGGATAATTTCTATGTAATCCGAACTACGAAAGGGCCTGATTTCTCGCGGAGGGATACATAGGCAGTCTACTTAAACTCAACACCTATATTATATAAATTATAATCCCCCTATTAAAAGAGGTTTGGTCTCGACAGCTTCATGGTGGCAAATTAACCATATACTTTCAAACCAAAACCCTCAAAACTAAAAATGGAAAAAATGACCAAAGTACCCCTGGAATAAAAAATTGATCAAGAGTTCAGATCTGGCGATTTGCATTTCCTTTATCGATGATGTGCCGGGAAATGCATTGTTGGAACTGGTTTGGAACGACAAACAACTCTAGATTCAGGGGCTCTTTCTAGTGAGGCTAATTCGTAACATCAAATGGAGAAGATATGACCACTTACGCATTGATACGTGAATACGATGGGATACGACCGCCCGTAATGGCTTTCCGTTGGTATGTAGTTGGATCGGGAGATCAAGATGGAATTTCGCTGCTTTTCTACTACCTCTTCTTTCAT
>CM056505.1:16293227-16349005 GCA_029783415.1 Anisodus acutangulus
ATATTGAATTATCAATTGTTATCATTTGGCTTATGTTGTATTTAACTGATCCAATAACTAATCAATTACAAACTATATGTCACATTAATTATGCAATTTACTTGAAAAAAATATTATATTCATTCAAAAAATACCCGTTATCCTCTCAAGATACCCCAATGAATTTTTTTTCTGAAAGCCCCATTTAACCAATAATGAACAAATCAAATTCAAGTCCATGACTAAAGATATTCCACGACAAAATAATACTCAAAGACATACTTTAAAAAGTTAGTGACATACTTTAAAAAATTTAATAAAAATATGTAATATTAAGGAATAGGACTTTGACGAAATCAGATGTATTAATTCATGAGACCTAACTTAGTTTTAATTTGAAGAAATATAGACGGATGTTACTATTTCAATATCTAGATGAATATATTTCCTCACTTGTTATTAGTGAGCTTAGTTTTTTTAATATCTAAGTGAGCTTAGGGTTTTTATATTATCAGTATATTTTAATTTGTTATAGCAAATCTGCTTTATTTTTTAAGCTATTAATTCTATTTTTATGGACGATTACATGTAGTTCTCTTTTTTGGCTACCTAGTGTAAACATTATTTTATATGGTTATTGTATAGAAGTTAAACTCCTCATGCTTCAATCAGCGGGGCAAAAGGGGAGTTCATCCAAACTTTCTTCGCCAAAAAATTACACTACAAATATAAAGTTAAAAATTATATATATGTTCATTCAAAAAATACCCGTTATCCTCTCAAGATACCCCAATGAATTTTTTCCTGAAAGCCCCCATTTAACCAATAATGAACAAATCAAATTCAAGTCCATGACTAAAGATATTCCACGACAAAATAATACTCAAAGATATAAAGAAAAAATAATCACTGGTGAAATTTTTTCTTGTGAGACCGCACATTTTCACCCCTTCTCTCCTGGCAATGAAGATATATAAAGCTCAAGAAATTCATTCTAATCCTATCAACGTGCTTACTCTTTTGCTTAATAAAAAATTCAAATTTCTATACAAACTAACAAATAATATGAGAGAAAAACTTTCTCCAGCATCCAGTAGTCTTTCATTAACATGGAGTAAGCTATTTTTCGAATACTCCTCGACATTCTATATCAAAATACTCCGTTAGATGTTAGGATAAACTGTTTTAGTATCGAGCATTTGCCTAAAACATTCCATTGTAACGATAACAAAATGACCAATAATCTTTTATATGATATAATTATCATAAATTAAAGTAAATATATACTATGTATGTCTATATTCTAATCTCAATTCAAATTAAGAAACCAAAAGAAATATGAGAAAATATCGTAGTAGTTACAGGAAAAATACCACCAAAGGATGTGGTGCAGCGAATATGCTACTTCTTCTTTAATCAGAGGTCTCGGGTTCCCTCGATATGGAAAAATCTTTGGTAGGGAGCGCTTTTTCGAATGGACCCTACGCGGCTCAAATCCGGATATATCTTAAAGAAATAATCCCCTTGATTATTTTCATTAATTGAAAAGTATATATACAAGTTACATATTTTCATAATAGGAGAATCATATTCCTATTCTACTCCTAAAACCTAATTTTACCATAATTCTAACTATACAATTATGGTAAGTGTACAAGACTAATTAAGGTAACATTTACACTACAATTTACTACAAATATATATATACCAATTATACAATCTGCCCGTGATGGGCATTCTATCCGAGATGGGCCATTACCCATGATATACACTTATGTATATCAAGTGTATATCACGGGTATATTACATTGTTTAACACACCCCCGCAGTCATAGCGGGCGGTCTTCGAACGCTGAGACTGTCCCTAAAATCTTCAAAAAGGACCGAGGGAAGACCCTTTGTAAAGATGTATGCAATTTGATATCTTGACGGGACATGATAGATGCGTACCTGACCCCGAGCAACCTTTTCACGGACAAAATGTATGTCCATATCGATATGTTTAGTGCGTTAGTGCTGAACCGGATTACCCGAAAGGTAAATGGCACTAATATTATCGCAATAAACCAAGGTTGCCTTCGGAATGGGACAATGAAACTCCAATAGTAAATTACGTAACCAACATGATTCTGAGACCACATTAGCTACCCCTCGTTATTCAGCCTCGGCACTTGAGCGGGATAGAGTCGCCTGACGCTTTGCAGATCAGGAGACCAAGTTGTTGCCAAGGAACACACAATAGCCAGACGTAGATCGTCTGGTGTCGGTACAACCACCCCAATCAGCATCGGTATACGAGACAAGTGTGGCCGTCGAGGAAGGAAATAAATGTAAACCATAGTCAAGTGTTCCCTAAATATACCGAATGACGTATTTGAGCGCATTCATGTGCTCAATTCAGGGATCATGCATGAACAAACACACCTGCTGGACATCATATGTAATATCTGGTCTCGTAAAGGTAAGATACTGAAGGGCCCTTGTAAGACTGCGATAGCGGGTCGGATCCTCGTAGGGTACGCCAGCCGCGGCATCAAGCTTGGGTTTTGTATCAACTGGAGTGAAAGTGGACTTACAGGATGACATCCCAACCATCTCGATGATCTCAGCTGCATACTTCCTTTAAGACAAGAACAATCCATCGGAATGACGAGTGACGACAATCCCTAAAAAGTAACTCAAGGGCCCTAAGTCTTTCATAGCAAACTCAGAGCTGAGTATGGTCATGATAGACTGGCGTAAGGCATCTGTAGAGGCAGTCAAAATGATATCATCCACATACAACAGAATGCAGGCCAAAGACGAACCACGACAGTAGATGAACAAGGAATTATCCGACTTGCTGTGAGTGAATCCAATAGTCGAAATATAGTTAGCAAACCTTGTATACCACGCCCGTGGAGATTGCTTAAGCCCATATAAGGACTTTTTCAACAAACAGACATGATGAGGATGTTTGGGATCCCTGAATCCCAACGGCTGATGCATATAAACTGTTTTCTTGAGATCACCATGTAGGAAAGCATTATTTACATCTAACTGATGAATATGCCATGCTTTTGAAAGAGCCAAGCTGAGTACAGTGCGAATGGCAGCCGGCTTAACCACTGGACTAAATGTCTCACCACAATCCACCCCAATATGTTGAGTCTTACCATCACCCACAAGTGGCGCCTTATGTCGTGCAAACGAACCATCTGAATTTTCCTTGTGAGCAAAAATCCACATAGACCTAATAATATTAATACTAGAAAGACGGGGCACCAACTCCCACGTCTTATTATCAATAAGAGCATTATATTCATCGGTCATAGCAATTTTCCAATTGGGGTCATTTAACGCAGACACATGAGTACGGGGTAATGTTGATTTAAGAACATTAGAATTTCAATTAAAATGTCTCTTTGGTTTAAAAACACCCCGTTGACTCCGAGTGACCGGTCAATGACTCGAGGAGGAAGATGACATATTTTGGGAATTTTTTGGGCTCGGGATGGGTAGCGGCCGAGCGGTGGGCTCTTGGCCCAAGACTTGCAGTCTTTGGGCTGGACCAGTTCCAGAATTGGGCTAGACTGGCCCAATCGCTGGAACTGTTTCAGTGACGGTAGGGTGATTGACTTGTGGGGCCAGCGGGCAGTGGGCCCGTTGGAGAATTTTGGGTGCGGGCATGTCCGAAAAATGGTGAGTAATATACGGGGATATACCAGACTAGGCTCGGGAGTATGAACTTTAGTAAATGGAAATTGGGTTTCATAAAAAATTTTATGGCGATTAATGATCATTTTCTTTTAGGATAAATCAAAGCATTTATAACCACGATGATTGGACAGAAAATCCAAAAACACACATGGAGTAGACCGGGCCTGAAGTTTGTTAAATGTGGTAGACGGAAATAACGGATAACACAAGCACCCAAAACCCCGAAGATGAGAATAAAAAGGCGTCTTATTATATAAAATTTGAAGTGGGGAACCTTTGGAAGGAATTATGTTAAGTAGATATGTAGCCATTTGACGAGCATGAGGCCAAAAATATGAGGTTACGGAAGCATGAATTAAGATAGTGCGGACAATGTTATTTATGGAACGAATTTTGCGTTCAGCTTTCCCATTTTGTGAAGACGTATGAGGACAAGAAAAATGAAAATTGATCCCATTATTAGCACAGAACTCCCGAAACACACCATTGTCATATTATTTGCCATTATCACACTGAATTATTTCTCGTTCGAATTGAGTTCTAATGAATGCTCTAAATTTTAAGAAGACGAAAAACACTTGAGATTTATTTACAATCGGAAATGTCCATAAAAATTTAGAATAATCATCCAAAAATAAAACATAATACCGGTGACCCAGAGAACTCAGAACAGGAGATGTCTTAGGTCGCTATGAATAATATCAAATGGCATTAAAGTATGTGAATTCGAGTCAACAAATGGCAACCTAACAATTTTTCCTAAAGAGCAAGACTGACAATTTGGAATACTATTCGTACCCTTACATGAAATAAAATTATTTTTATGTGAAGTCGACAAAATAGAAGATCCCGGATGACCAAGCCGAGCATGCCACAAGGAAGGAGCAAGGGCTGCAAACGCTGATGGCAAGGCTGGACTCGATGGACTAAACCCGGGTGTGATAGGATATAGATCTCCCCTACTATCACACCTCATGAGAGGACTCCCCGTTTTAAAATCCTTCACAGAGAAACCAAAATGATCAAATTCAACAGAAACGGAATTGTCAGTGGTGAAATTTTGGACATACACTAAGTTTTTAATCAATTTGGGGGCATGTAAAGTATTTTTCAAGATAAGGGGAGGATTGGGGGGGGAGATAGAGTTTTATTACCATAACCCTGAATTGGAATAAAGTTACCATTACCGACAATTATACCACGAGGGTTGCTCAAATTGGCATAAGACGAGAGAGTACCTTGATCGGAAGTCATGTGTGTCGTTGCGCCGGTGTCCATGTACCAATTTGAATTCAGTTACATCAACCCAAGTGTGTGCATTGCGGCCTCAATATCGGTGTGAGTAGTTATGGGGCCCACTGCCGAGAATGCATATGTGGACTGAGGCCCAAGCAGTCCACCCTGCTGCCCGACCCAGTGTTGTAACGAGAAGGTGACTGCTGACTGTTGGGCCTGAAGTTAGGCTGTCTAGCCCACTGCCCGCTGGAAAGGCCTGGAAAATAGGGGTTGCTGGCCCACGGTCCATTGCCCCAGCCCCACTGCCATAGGCCCCATGGCTGGGACCAGTAGGGAGGAGGCACATGTTGACTGGACGGGGCTCACTACCAGACTGCTAACCACCGGAACCGCCGCGTTTGCCCCCGCGGTTTTTGTTATTATTCTTACGATTATTTTTTCCGCCACCATGAGTACCATTTTGGCCCAAATTATCAACAAAACCTGAAGAATTTGTAGAGGACGTCATTAGGACGACGGGGCTTGCTCCGGTAGCTGCCTTTTTAGCCAAACTGGCTTCTTTCAAAGTAAGCATGGAGCGCGTTTGATATAAAACGGGAAGTGGGTTGCTTTGACGAAGGAGAATCCCAATGCCATTATAGGCCTCAAAAAGACCGGCAACCAGTTGTAGAACTAGACCTCAAATACTTGCCTCAAATGGTCAACATGATCCTCAATACTTTTGCAATAGATAAAAATGTCATCGAAATAAATGATGACAAACTTGTTGATGAAAGGCTTCAACACATGATTCATCAATCTCATGAAGGTGCTAGGTGCATTGGAGCCACTCATAAAGGTCAAACTTGGTTTTGAAAGTCGTCTTCCATTCATTTTCGGGGTGTATATGAATTTGGTGATATCCACTTTGAAGGTCAATTTTATAGAACACACTTGAGCCACATATCTCATCCATTATATTATCAAGTCTATGAATCAGATGTCGATACTTCACTGTTATTTTGTTTACGACTCTACAATCAACACACGATGCCACGTGCCATCATTTTTAGGAATAAGTATCATGGGTACGACACATGTGATAAGGCTCTCCTTCACTAACCCTTTATCAAGTAGCTCATCAACTTGTCTTTGTAACTCTTTTGTTTCATCTGAATTTCTCCTATATGCCGATTTACTGGGAATTCGGGATCCCTGCCCAAAATTAATTTGGTGTTCAATGCCCCTCAATGGAGGCAATCCCTTAAGCATCTCCTCTAGAAATAGGCCATCATATTCCCACAAAAGAGAAGAAATAATACTAGGCAAAGTGCTAGTATCTTGGTTAGCATATAACAAGAGATCTGTGTTGACAAGGCACACCATGAAATGGCCATCGTCAACTCCTTTCAAATAATTACTTGATTTAGCAAGTGTACACATCTTAGTTTTCCCCTTAGTCACCACTTGCTCCTTTTGACTAAATAATGACTCATTTTGAACCTCATCCTTTTGCATTCTCTCCCGGAGCTCATTCATAATCCTATAATCTTCACTAACTTGATAGGGTGTCAATGAAGTGAGAGTTTACTTTTTATCTCCAAAGACAAAAAAGTATTTATTGGATCTTCCACTATGTTGAGCATCTCTATCGAATTGCCAAGGCCTACCAATCAACATATGACATGCCTGCATTGACACCACATCACATACAATCTCATCTTGATAATTCCCAATGTTAAACTTCACTAACACTCGCTTGGTCACATTCACCTCTCCACAATCATTAAACTATTGAAACTTATAGGGGTTAGAATGTTTCTTGATGGGAAACTTCATATGATCAACCAAAGTTGTACTAACCACGTTTGCACAAGTCCCACCATCGATTATCACGGAACACACCTTATCCAAGATTTTACATCTAGTATGAAAAAAGTTATCCCGTTGGTCAAGCTCCTATCTATTCATAACACCCATAATTCTTCACAAAACACAATTCAAATTAACATTCTCTACTAGATTCCGCTCATCATCATCCTTTTCACTATATCCCTCATGCTCTCTCATTGGGTCACCTCCCTCACTCTCACCTCCACTCTCTTCCTCCTCTTCATCGGTATGGTATCCATCAAACAAGGCCACAATCGACCTTTTATTGGGACAATCACTAGCAATATGTCATCTACCTTAACACTTGAAATATTGAATAATAGAAACACAAGGAAAGTTGTGTTTAACATTGTTACCTCATTTAGCTTTGTCTTCAACTTTGTGTTTGTAATCTAACTTGGATTGGGGAGTTTGAGAGTTGGCCTTGGGCTTTTCCCATTTATCTTTTCTTTTGCTCTATGATGAGGACGATGCACTCTTCACCTTATAGGATTTTTCCATTTTCAAATCCGCTTCAACTTTGGTGGAATCATGGAAAGCATCTTCAAGTGTAGCATACGATTGGAGCCTCATGGACTTGGAGATGTCATAGTTCAAATTGGCTACAAACCTGATGATTGTGTAGTTCAAGTACTCTTTGATTTTTGACTTCAATCTCAAATTCAGCGAAGTATTATTCAACACTTTTACTACTTTATCTCAACATGTACACCCGCTTAAGGACATTTTGATAATAATCAGACGTCACATATCTTGCTTCTATGAGCTCAATCAATTCACGCCAAGTCAGAACATCAAATATGTATCGTTGATATCACTCTCGCTTCTTGAATTCCCACCAAGTAGATGCATATCCCTCAAATTCTATGAGAGCATATTTCACTTTTAATGCATCCAAAATGTTGTTGGTGAGGAAAATCCTCTCTTTGCAACTTCCATTCTAGGAACTCCTTCGAATCGCTTCCTCCTTTGAACCTAGGAAGGTCCACCTTGATAGTATTTAAGTAACATTCATGGTTAACTCTATCTTCCGGACCTTGCCATCTTGCCCGATCGTCATGACCTTGCCATCATGCTCGGTCATCTTGACCTAGCCACCTACCCCACTCGTCAAAAGGTCTACCTCTACCTCTTTTCCTACCTCATCTCCGATTAATATAATTTATGTATCTCCCTCCATCCCGTGGTTCCTCCCATCAACTTCTATTCTCCTCAACTCCTTCTTTGTAAAGGGGTTTTGGTAATGGTATGAAAATGGATCCGAGGTGAAGTTTTGTAGTATTGGTGCATATAGGTTCATTTGGGGATTATTGGGTTGGGTGTTCAATTAGGGGGTGTTAGGTTGAGTCGCTCTCGGGGCCACTTGTGGTAGATGTCTATCTTGGTAAGGTGGATAGAATTGTGGTTGGGTGTGGAAAGTGGTTCGCCCCGCTTGGCCCGAGGTGTCAATATTTGGGTGTGTGGAAGGGGGAATTGTGGTTGATGGGATGTGGCTAGTGTGTGGATAACATAAGGCTTGAAATTGTCATGGAGTTATAGTAAGTGAAGTATTGGGGTTACGACTTGATTTATTACCAACATACGTTTTTCCACCAACCGATTGGGGAGTGCCCAATATCCTTGATTGCTCCATATTATCCACCTTAGTACCCATCGTATCCAACCCCGTTCTCATAGCCACCATCTCTGAGTTCATCATCGCCACTTCCATAGCTAGAAAAGCTATTGGATCCTCCCCTTCTTGGGGTTGTCCTCCGGTGGTTGACATAGTACCTATAAAATGCAATAAATAAGTTAGAAGTAAAAGTTTTCACATCACTCTTTATGCCAACTCACTCCTCACGTCACTCAAACGCTCTTGCAAAGTTGTAGTGAATATACGATCGATCAATCATACAAGGTTTGCTTAGCCTAGTAGAGGAATGGATTTTTTTTTTGATAGAATGATGTATGACTCCAATTCTAACGGACGAAATCAAAGAAGTTCAATGAAATCAAACGAAATACTTTGAAGAAATAACACAAAAAGAAAAATGTGACTCAAGAACTAATTAATGATGAAATAGGTAATTACTTGATGTTAAATAGTTTGGAGAATCAAAGAACTGAAAAGAATTAGATTCGGAATTGGAAAGATCACAAAACCTAAAAAAACGCATTCTGCTATGCTTGGGCAATGTCTGCAGTTCGCAGACACTGTCTGCGAGGGGTTCTACAATTCGCAGATGCTGCTCAAGGATTGGCCAAAATCTGTCTAGATTTACGTTTGGTCTACGAACTGCAAATATTTTCTACGACATCATATGCGGTTTGTAGATGTTGTTTCTCTGCTAAATCGTTGATGACGTAAATTTTGCCTTGGGATCCGTTTGGCTGATCGATTTATGAATATTCCTTATACTTTTAACGAATTTGACATACTTGAATTAGATTTTTATTATTTTTGAGCCCAAAAACACTTTTCTAACTTTTGCCTTGAGAATTTTAGATCAAATACCACTTCTTTGGTCTTCTTCCTCAAGAACTTAACGAACAATTGAAGAACAATTCAAATTTTCAACTACTCCAATTCCAAGTCAATTTGCTTCCAAATTTCATATCTAGACTCTCATTCATATAGAGAACAAAGCCCAATACAAATTGAAATCAATTGACCACCAAATCAATAGACCCAATTGCTTGTTCTTCAAGTTCTTCAAAAAGCTTCAAGTTTAACAATGGTGATATCTCCAAACACCTTTAAATTACTTCAATTTCTGATATGTGATAGATTCAACCTCTAAGAACTCAAATCTATCAACAAACACTCAAATCCAACAACAACTCGACTTTTTTTATGATTTTGTTTGAATTTTCAAATTTTGTGATTTTCAAAATAAGAAGAACTTAGGATTGAGAATTGAAAAATAAATCTCTAGCTTAAGATCTGATACCAAATGATACGATTCCTAAAGCAAAACTCTAATAATCAAATGCAGAATTAAAAAGGATAGAAGATTAAACACAAGAGTAGTTATTCCAAGCAATCAATGATGTATTAAATTAAAGACCTCAAGAACATGAACTACAAAAACACCTAATCTATGAAATTAGATGATTCCACTAGTGAGCTAACTCAAGTGTGAATCACAATCAAGTCCCAAAACAACCAAACAATTACACTAATTAAGTTAAGAATATAAACTAGTGTTATTTCTATCACTACAGTACTAATTCTCTCAAAGAGTTTCATCATCAAAACAAGCTAAGGGTAAAATGAGGCTAAGTATTCTATTTATACCATTGGTTATTACAAACTTGGCCCAAAAGTGACCAAGCCCTCAACTTTGTACAAAATTCCTGAAATCAACTAAAGTTCATGTTAGTACATTTTGGGAATCACATATGGTATCGCAGAGCATTATCTGCGGTCGCAGATGGTGTCTCAAACTACGATAGCTTGACTTTCGACTCTTCGTTCTCCCATGTGATCCTCTAAATGTTGTATACTTGTGTCCACATCCCTTCTAGTGCCTCCAAAGTTCCTTTGTCCATGAACACTACTTGCATCACTTAGAGTTCCTTGGCTTCACTCTGAGTAAAGGGTCTTGAGCTTGGAGTGGTCCCCGATATCATATCAATATGCCTTGAAAGGTAATATAATTCTCTCTTATTTTTTTGATGTATGACTTCAAAATTACTAAGATAAATTCTTATAAAAAATAGAAAGGAAATAAAAGATAATAACAATTTCATGAGATATAAAAAGCTTGTTGATGTCTAACCAATCGATAAGTATATCACTCAAAGCACCTCCGGTGAAACGATCTGTTAAAACCTAAATTCAGAGAAAAACATAGATTACAACAACAAAAAATGACGAAAAAATAGTTTCTTACGTTTACACCATAATTATAAGAAATCTCTCAATCGTTTGAGATTAAATTCCTTTCTCGACATTCACAAAGATTTTGTTGAACTTTGCAGGTTTATGCAGTACACCCAGTAAGAAAATAATTTGCATAGACATAAATTAACATGTGAAAACAAATAAAACTTACAAGGAGATAATTACAATAGAGTAGGACTAAGATAAGAGAAATATAGTACTTAGTGAGTGGAAAGGCGTAAAGATGATCTTCAGGAATAAGAAAATACACTCGTTGGTTTTGCTTCTTCGGTTGCTATATTATGTAACGTCCATCAACGTAAATTCTAATTACTAAGGAAGTTAATGAAAGAAATTAATAGAGGGTTCTTCTTTAATTTTAAGCAATATTTAAGGTGAAAATAAGAGGAGAATGTCAAAACTTTGACAAAAAAATAATTAGTAATGTTGGTCATAAAGAGGTGCCACATCACTTTGTCTATGCCTAGATATAATTTATATATATATATATATATAGATACAATATAATTTAACGTATCATCATTCTTTGATTATTGTGTTCTGTTTTTTGTGTTCCCGACTTAATTCATGAAATATTTATATTTACATATTCCAAACTATCACGCCCCAATCCTAGGGAGGCATGTCCGACACCCGGCATCTTACTTGATCGAGTGTATCAACCTGTAACTCATAGCCTCTGGACATAAACCAGAACACTTTGGCCAACAAGGCCAACTTTTATTACATTCTGACATCATATGCCGATAAGTCCACAACTCGAACTAAATTTGTAGGTGGGAAAATATCCCAACCGAGCTGAAATGCAATCCAAACAATATATATACCTATGAGGGATGACAAGGCCGCCATGATCTTCTACAACTGAACAACTCAAGACAATATAAATAAAGGCCGACAAGGCCACCATATGATCTATTGACAACTGTAGGGTCGACAAGGCCACAAAGCATAATATACTCCGGATGAAATGAAGTCTTATCGATCCTTTACTGAATATTAACCATGTCTATTGTGAGGGATCTTCAAACTGGCTATCTGAACCTGCAAGCATGAAAAATAGTGCCCAGCAATGGGACGTCAGTACAAAGAAATGTACTGAATATGTAAGGCATATAACAACATATATATGTAACTTTGAAACTCATGATAATCTATGATATAAAAGTAAAACTCTGATAAAGTAATATGAAGGAACGTACTGGAGTACTCTAGCTCGTCTTACCATAGCGCGGGTCATCTAAGATCACATGACTACTCTGTCTATACTGTAGAACTCTTATCTGTAATACTGTTCTGACTATCATGTACTGTATCTGATTACTTACCTCTACTCGCTCATATGTCATAAGGCTAAATTAAAACATTAGAGTGGCACTTATGCATTGTAAGGCAGGCAATTCGTAAGGCTCACTTACAACCATGAACAACTGGTGGCACATACATGTAGAAAAGCAGACCATCTATACGGCTCACATATTGGGGTTGGACTATGCGTGTTCCTGGCCGTCCATAACCAACCCTTACTGTGCACCTATGCATTCACTAGAGACTGGACATAAGGCTCGTATTTTATGCATATGCAATCTCAATCGTCATACAAACATCAAACCACAATTAAATATCTTGTTAGGCGACGTATTCTGGCTCTTAACTCTTCTTAAGGGACTTGCTATATTCTGTAACTTATAACTTGTTAGGTGACGTATTCTGGCTCCTAACTCTTCTTAATTCACATACTATCCTGCTCAACTTATATAGAAGGGACGTAAATATCTTTATAAACATATGACTATCCTTGTGATCAAATAACTGTAGTTACTAAACGTAGTGATGTTCTTCTGAATCGTACTCTTCTTATTTCGTAAGCTGTGTACCACTTTTAGCATGTTAAAATATTCGCACGTAGCTATCAACTAAGTTTCCAACTTCTCAGCACATACGAGGTACTAGACTTTTTGAAGACTATTCATTTCTAAAATATACTGACAGAATTGCAACCAGAAACTACTAATTTTGTTATTGACAACTACTCGTTGGAATATGAACCGCACTAATAGCATGAGGGCCTTGTTTACTTATTAAGATAAATTGAGGGGTTACAACTAGATACAACTCATATACTTGTATACAACTATCCATAAACTCACGATGAACCTCAAACCTCCGAAAAGTAACATGTATGATATCTCGTCCATTTGAACTTCTTGCAAGGGCGACATAACTTACGAAATCATGCCAAAAGAAAGAAAGGCCTTACATACCTTTAAGTCGATCCTTAGACAAAGATAGCGGGGTAGTCTCCTCTTCAAGATAATCTACACTAATGAAAACAATACTACCATCAACAAGAGGAACACACCAACTAGCTATCGAGAGACAAGATCATTTTACAGTAAATTGGATAGCATCTCCCTTGTTTATTTTACATCCCTCAAGTCAAGAACTATATCAACACAACAAAAATCAACAACTATATGTCCAACAGATGAAGAATAACAAGAACAATATCTCGAACGTCACACCACAACACTCTTAACTCAACTTCAACATATCAATATCTACTTGCAATTTCATAGCTTTCCAACCAATTTAAATGATATATATAAAGAGGGGTGTAAGTAGGTAAGTGGGTAAGAGTTTGGGTGGATGCGGGTTGACACGAAAGTTGACTCAAAGTAGGTTTTAGGGTTCTCGGTTTCTGTCGGGCAGTAGGATGTTGTGGGACTTGGACGGGTAGTTTAGGGAGGATTTGGGTTGAGGTATTTTATGAGGGTGTTTCGGGTACGTTGAGGGTTGTGTTGGTGGTCGGGGTTCAGTGGTTGGATAGTGGAAAGGTGACGACAACTGGCTGAAATAGTGAGGTACCGATACGGGATGTTATGGCAGACTATTTGGTGTTGTCAGGATATCACAGGTATTTGTGGGTGGTTTCGGTCAGTGACCTTCAGTGGGGGTGTTTGGGAAGTATTGTGGGATATGGTGGTGGAAAGAGTATGGTGTTTTGAAATAAGGAATGAACACGAGTTGCTAGGTGCAATCTCAGATGCAAACCAAGTGATGATCGGTCGATATGGACAAGGATAATGACACGAGGGTTTTAATGCTCGAGTCGACACCAAGTATAGTAGGCCAATTAGACAAGGACTTGACCGAGGTTATGAAGTACAAGCTCGTGAACAAACCAAGTGAGGGTGGTTGGTAACCTTATGATAGACCTTTGGCTTAGGTTTGGTTGGATCACACAAGTTCTAACTTGGGGGTTCCTTAAACTTGAGTTTGGTTAGGTCACACAAGTTCCAACCAAACTTACACCGAAGGGAACCTTAGCTTAGGTTTAACTAGATCACACAAGTTCTAGCTCAACTTACACTAAGGGTTTGACCCACAAAAGGATCTAAGGCCCACACAAGGACCAACTAATATAAACAACACATAAGTTGAATAACTTAGTAATTGAGTAAAACTCAAATAATTTTCATAAATCAACTCTGCCTTTTTACAACAATTTGAGGTCCTATTTATACTAATACATATACTCTTCTAGAAGGCAAATCAAGGGACACTAAACTTGAACTACTTCGGCCAAGGTGGGAAATGACAATTTGGCCGAGTGTGGAACCAAGGAGTCTCGGCCAACTATTGAGGTTCTCTAGGCCACTCTTTTGTGTATTCAATGTAGATGATTTCATGAACTTAGGCCATTCACGAATCATCCCTTGAGAACGTGGAAGCTTCTATTGCTAGAAGGTTCTCGACCTAGTCACTACCACTTTATCACACGGCCTAGCCTAGTCATCTTCTTTTATTACAAGGCTTCTTAGTTGTGTCCTAATAAGAGCTAGTAGTAAACTAGAAATTAAACTAAGCTAAAAGAAAACAAAATGGTCTCAGCCAAAACCAACATAAAGGTCGACAAAATTGTTGTCTTCTTGAGTCTTCAATTCTTGTCTTCAGCTTCACTCCATATTCCATTCCATATTAGACATGTCACTATAGGATGATTGGCAATCTTTGGCACCCCTAGTAAGTCACCTCGCGGCTCTTGTTGTAAGTTTAAGTTCAAGGTCTTTTTTTCATCAATCTCCCATTCTTTAACAGTATTTGCCCTCAAATTCTCGTCATCCAAGTATGGTGATAGGTCCCCAACATTAAACGTTGAGCTAACACCTCCATATTCATCTGGGAGTTCGATCTTGTAGGCGCTTTCTCTAAACCTGGCCAATACCTTGAAGGAACCATCCACTCTCGGCATTAGCTTATTTTTTCTCTTGTTAGGAAATCTTTCCTTCCTTAGGTGTAGCCAAACCAAATCTTCAGGTTGGAATTATGATTGAGTCCTTGACTTGTTTACTTCTATTTTGTACTTGTCATTGGCCTTTTGGATTTGTGCCCGGATTTGATCATGTAATTTCTTGAAGGCCTCGATTCGATCCCCAGCCGTGAAGCTTAGGATTTCTTTCCTTGGAACTGAGACTAAATCAATAGGTAAAAATGGGTTAGTGCCATACACAATTTCAAATAGATCTTTACCCGTCGTACGAGATTGGCTTCGATTATAAGCAAATTCTGTGTGTGCCAACTTGATGTCCCAATCCCTGGTGGTCTTGTTTACCAATCCTCTCAATAGTGTGCCAAGAGTTCTATTAGTTACTTCCATTTGGCCATCCGTTTGAGGGTGATGAGAGGTACTAAATAGAAACTTGGTACTAATGAGTCTCTATAGTGTTTTTTCCAGAAATAGCTTAGGAACTTTACATCCCTATCCGACACAATGGTTTTAGGAACACCATGCAAGCTTACCACTTTCTTCAAATACAAATCCGCAATATGAGTTGCATCGTCTGTTTTGTGGCAAGCGATGAAGTGAGCCATCTTCCAGAAGCTATCCACAACTACCATGATAGAGTCCTTGCCCCATTGTGTTCTTGGTAAGCCAAGAATGAAAAGCTCACACATTCCTATGGCCATTATGGAATCGGTAGAGGAGTATACAATCCTTTGTTAAAAAACTTTTAGCCCTTTCGCAAGTGGAAACCCTACTTACCACTCCATTCACGTCTTTATCCATCTGCGGCCGATAAAAGTGTTCTTGTAGAATCTCTAAGGTCTTCATTACCCCAAAATGTTCGGCGAGTCCACCAGAATGTACTTTATGTACAAGTAATTCGCTCGTGGAACATTTGGGCACACACAACTTATTCCCTTTGAAAAGGAACCCTTCTTCTATGGAATAATAGCCATGAACTCCATTATTGCATTCTGTCATTATATCCTTGAACTCGGGATCTTGTTCATAGAACTCCTTAAGCAATTCAAATCCCACAATTTTTTATTCGAGTACGCTCAACATGGCATGCCTTCGGGAGAGTGCATCTGCCACTATGTTAGACTTCTCATCTTTGTGCCTTGTAGAGAATGTGAAGGTCTGCAAGTATGCTACCCACTTAGCATGCCTCAGATTCAACTTCCTTTATTTGTGCAAGTACTTCAAGGACTCATGATCCGAATACAATATAAAATGTTTTGGCCTCAAATTGTGTTCCCATTGGGTCAAAGACCTTATTATAACATAAAACTCTTTGTCATAAGTGGAATAGTTGAGCCGTGCACCCCCAAATTTTCACTGAAGAAAACAATGAGTCATTTGTCTTGAATCAAGATGGCACCAACACCAACTTCACTAGCATCACACTTCACCTCAAATAGTTTATCGAAATTTGGAATGGCTAGAACTGGTGCCTCACACAACCGTCTCTTCAAGGTTTGAAAGCCCTTTGTGCTCCTTGGGACCATTTAAACTCACCCTTTTTCGTGAGTTCTGTGATTGGGGTAGCGATGGTACTAAAATCCCGAATGAAGCAAAGATAAAAAGAAGCCAACCCATGGAAACTTCTTACTTCACTTACATTCGTAAGCTCGGGTCAGCTCGGATAGCTTCCACCTTGGATGGGTCCACATGAATGCCCTCGGGTGATACTATGTATCATAGGAATGGGATACTAGTAATCATAAAAGGCACACTTCTCCAACTTGCCATATAATTTTACTTGTCTTAATTTTTCAAATAAGGCTTCTAAATGTGACAAGTGAGATTCCTTATCTTGACAACAAATCAAGATATCATCCAAGTAAACCACAATAAATTTACCCATGAACGGTTGTAGTACCTCGTGCATGAGCCTAATGAAGGAGCTTGGAGCATTACATAATCCAAATGGAATCACAAGCCATTCGTACAAGCCATACTTGGTTTTGAAAGTCGTCTTCCATTCGTCTCCCTCTTGTATCCTCATTTGATGGTAGTCGTTCCTCAAATATATTTTGGAGAATAACTTGGCTTCACTCAATTCATCCAAAAGGTCATCCAATCTTGGCATAGGGAACCGTACTTTATGGTGATGTTGTTGACCTCTCGGCTATCAATACACATGCGCCAAGTTTTATCTTTTTTAGGTACCAACAAGGCGGGTACCGCACATGGACTAAGGCTCTCTCGGACAAACCCTTTGTCTAGAAAGTCTTGTACTTGTGCTTGCAACTCCTTGTCCTCTTTTGGATTGCATCTATAGGTTGGACGATTAGGTAATGAACTTCCCATAATGAAGTCAATAGCATAATCAACTTACACATTTTGTCCTTCACTTTGCACCGGGTGTAGAATAGTTGATCTCTTTATGAGTCCCCCGGTCCTTCACGTGGAACCTCCGACTCACGTCGAAGTACTAAGCTTTCATGACTTGGGATGGTTGGTATACACCAGGATTCAACATTGTTCATCACGGTATGACCCACAAACTCCTTTCTCAAGACTTGCGCATGTTTAGCAAAAATGTCACTCACGATTTTCCAAAGTTCTTTTTTTGTAATGGCCATAGCGTGAAGGCGTGAGACGGGATTGCCTTGCTATGATACCAATATGATGTATATAAGAAGAGGTGTAAGTGGTTAAATGGGTCAGAGTTTGGGTGGACGCGGGTTGACACAAAAATGGACTCAAAGTAGGGGTTCTCAGTTTCTCCCGGGCAGTGGGACGTTGTAGGACTTGGACGTGTAGTTTAAGAAGGATTTGGGTTGAGGCATTTTATGTGGGTGTTCCGGGTATGTTGAGGGTTGTATTGGTGGTTGGTGGTTGGGGTTCGGTGGTTGGGTGGTGGCAAGGTGACAACAACTGGATGAAATAGTGATGTACCGGTAAGGACATTTTGGCGGATTGTTTGGTGTTGTCGGGATGTCATGGGTATTTGTGGGTGGTTTCGGTCAGTGACCTTCAGTGGGGTGTTTGGAAAGTATTATGAGATGTGGTGGTAGAAAGAATATGGTGGTTTGAAATAAGGAATGAACACGAGTTGCTAGGTGCAATCTCGGATACAAACCAAGTGATGATCGGTCGATATGGACAAGGATAATGACATGAGGATTTTAATGCTCGAGTCGACACCAAGTATAGTAGGCCAATTAGAAAAATGACTTGACCGAGGTTTCTAAGTACAAGCTCGTGAACAAACCAAGTGAGAGTGGCTGGTAACCTTATGATAGACCCTTGGGTTTGGTTGGATCACACAAGTTCCAACTTGGAGGTTCCTTAAGCTTGAGTTTGATTAGATCACACAAGTTTCAACCAAACTTACACCGAAGGGAATCTTAGCTTGGGTTTAACTAGATCACACAAGTTCTAGCTCAACTTATACTAAGGGTTTGATCCACAAAAAGATCTAAGGCCCACACAAGGACCAACTAACATAAACAACACACAAGTTGAATAACTTAGCAATTGAGTAAAACTCAAATAATTTTCATAAATCAACTCTGCCTTTTTACAACAACTTGAGGTTCTATTTATACTAGTACATACACTCTTCTAGAAGGCAAATCAAGGGACATTAAATTTGAACTACTTCGGCCAATGTGGGAAATGACAATTTGGCCGAGTGTGGAACCAAGGAGTCTCGGCCAACTATTGAGGTTCTCTAGGCCACTCTTTTGTGTATTCAATGTAGATGAGTTCATGAACTTAGGCCATTCATGAATTATCCCTTGAGAACCGTGGAAGCTTCTATTGCTAGAAGGTGATCGGCCTAGTCATTACCACTTCATCACACGGCCTAGCCTAGTTATCTATTTTCATTACAAGGCTTCTTAATTGTGTCCTAATAAGAGCTAGTAGTAAACTAGGAATTAAACTAACCTAAAAGAAAACAAAATGGTCTCGGCCAAAACCAACATAAAGACTGACAAAATTGTTGTCTTCTTGAGTCTTCAAGTCTTGTCCTCAACTCCACTCCATATTTCATTCCATATTAGACATGTCACCATAGGATGATTGGCAATCTTTGGCACCTTTAGCAAGTCGCCTCGTGGCTCTTGTTGGAAGTTTAAGTTCAAGGCTTTTTTTCATCACTAATGCTTTACTAAGCTCAAATACATGAAGAAGAATGATAATCTTACCTTAGATCTCAAGAATCAACTCTCCTCAACCTTGCTTGAACTTGAAGAAATCCCAAATTTTCAACACAAGAGAAAGAACAAGCTTAACTAGTGTCACAAGAACTTCCAAAGGAAAAATCACTTCAAACTCTTGAGGAACTTTACTTAGATGATGAGGGATTACCTTGAGTGCATCTGGGGATGTTTTTAGGTCAGTACAAGTGAAAAATGAGGTCTCAAAATGAAGCCACCACTTAAATAGAATTTCAGAAATTTTCACTGCAATACTTGGCTCGCTAAGCAAAGCTCAAGGCGAGCAACACCCTCGCTTTGGGGCTCACTCAGCGAGGTCTTTTCCTGCCTGACAGCCTGCAGAGTCTCACAAAAATGTGAATATATCTTTACTCCGACGTCTTATAGATGAATGATTTAATGGACTGGAAACTCGACTCGTAGACCTTCAATTTCGTGGGTGGATCACCCCGTAACTCCAAGTAGACTGGGATTAAAGCTCTGTGGCATCTGACTCAAATTTCAGTGAACTTATGAAAGTAACCTGCGTGACCTTTGCCAACTTTTGTTTTACTACTTACTTGATTTTAAAGCTTAACATACAACTATTGTATGATTCAAATACCTCATAACACGATCTTCTTAGCATATTAAGGACTCATAGTCTTACCCTAAAAATACGGGTTATTACAATCCACTTTCATTCAGCGAACTTCGTCGAAAAGTATTTTCTTGGATTTGTTTAGCCTCAACCTCCCACGATACTTATTTAACACTCGTTTAAAATATCACTATCCATATGAGGGATCTTAACCTCTCCGGAGTTACATTACTTTAATTACGAGACATTCTAACGCGAAAATACGGGGTGTAATACAAATGAAAGTACCAAACATTAGTAACCCCTTGGATGCCAACATACTATAACTATTTAGGCTTCTCTTATTTTTTTTTAAAAGTAATCACAAGATATTGGAGAAACTTTGATCAAAATTTAAGTAAATGTAAGCGGCTTTAACACAAATATTCAAATCATTTTTTAGTTGTTATAATTATAGGTTATTTGTCAACGACATACTATTTTTTGTCAAGCAACTTTCATGTGTTTTTCCATAGATTTTCATTTCTCTTTTTTTTTTCATTAACAAAATTCTTCGTTACCTTATATTGCATTTTTAAAGGTTAAATATATTGACTAATTCATGAGCAATATGAATAAAACTCAACACATTGTGCATTCCTGTCTGGAGTTTATGAAGTAAATACAAAACTCATTATCGAAATTATATAACCGTGTAGATGATTTATTGAATTAGCTAAATAAGATTAATATTTGGTATTGTTAGGAATTTACATTTTTTTTTTAGAATTTTGTACTCATTGATGTAGGTACCAAAACTCGTCAATTAGATATGTAGGACAACTATGAGTTCCTATTTGTACTAGTAGAGGGTAAATATGACCTTTTAAAGAAAATGAAATGTTGTACCCATTTTGCTACAGCGTACAGCCAGATTTAGAAATTCAACTCTTTGTGTGGAAGTCTCATATATATCTCTCTCTCTCTAACACTAGGCGAAAGAGAGAGAGAATGGATAGTGTGTTTTCGGTGGACGACATTGCGGACCAGTTGTGGTCATCGCCGCCGCGTTCGTCGTCAAAGATGATGAACAGAAGCTCCTCCGAGTGGGCTTTTCAGCGTTTCCTTCTGGAAGCCGATACTACTTCGTCTTCATCGCAGCAGATCAAGGATCATAATTTAATTGCTGATCAATCGAAGCCTATGTCTACTAATACGACATCGTTTGGCTCTGAACCTCCTCCGAATATTCCAATTGATTCCGATGAGTACCAGGCTTTCCTCAAAAGACGCCTTGATTTGGCCTGTGCTGCCTTCGCTTTGACTCGTGTATGTTATACTATTTTTTATTCATTTTAATTTGATATGTGAGCGGAACCGCAAACTGATTTGGAAACCTGCAAAGCCAACTCCTTTTTCTTTTAATTTAATTGAATCATCATTTGGACAAGGGAATTCCTTTTCATTTTTGCCCTTCTGTTACGCATCTTCCATTTAGGATTAATTAAACTTTGAATTGCAATTTTATCCCTTAGGCAAGCTGTGTAAAATCTCAAGATTCGGCTTCTTTGCCACCCGAAAAAGGACCACTGGCAGCTAATGCATCACTCTCTGGATCTCAAGTTCCTCCCAAAGGTTAGTCTTGCCGAATAAACTGGATATACTTTGGTTTTTTCTTTTCATTTATGAATCGCACCGCGTGTTAGTGACTATACTACACATGATATTTCTAGTGTTAGTGTTATGTCTCACACTAATAGCCTCTTGCAGAAATGCAGTGTAAGACTGCGTACAATCCGGCCCTTTCCCGACCCCGCATATAGCCAGAGCTTAGTGCACCGGGCGACCCTTGTTAGTGTCAGGTCTCACACTAAGCAGGCCTATGTTGCACGGACTCTTCACTTTCGTTGCCGCACCCGTGTTGGATTCTCCAAAAATGCACTACTTTTGGAGTGTCCGACGCACCTGTTGATATTTTTGAGGAGTTCGAGCAACAATGAAGCAGGCTATAGATATTCAGGAGTAAGCCATATATCATTAAAAAATTATGGTGGATGTCCAAGAGCTACAAAATCTTTGTAAGATAGTTTTTTGTTGTTTGATATGAGTGTTTTGGGTTTAATTGCTGGTGATAGTTACTGTTGCTTGCATATGAGTCATATGAACACGTTCTTTTCTGCAAACACCAATAACTTCAGCAATTCCATGGATGGGGCAAATTTTGTGTGCATTACATCTGCCTTGTTCTTTTCTGCAAGTTAACATTCTTAGGTTTCATATCTACTTCACATTACCAGAGAACCTTGAAATTCAAGAAAATTATAGACCCAACATTATGGAATTGTTAAATCTACCACCGCATGGAGGTAACTTCACTTGGTTCTGAGGAACTTGGGGCCAATCTGCTTTTCGAATTGACCAACTTCTGGTTTCAAACAGTATGTGACGACTCTTTCAAATTGCTAAAGCAAAGGGTGCTTTCCAAAGTCTTGTGATGACTCTTTATTATTGTAGGCTGGATAGCTGAAGGTAAATTCATGGTTTACATTGAAAATACATGGTTAAATGTTGAAGGTTTTGTGGTCCAACTGAAAGAGTGGTGGAGCTCCTACAATGTTCAGGACAAGCGTGATGTAATTTTGGCAAATAAATTGTGGGATGTCAGAATAATATTAAAGAATGAATATTAAGGTGTTGGGAATTGAAGAGAAGTCAAATATTTTGAGGAAATCGGAAACCTAGAAGATACAAGGAGATTGAATACAGAGGTCAAGTTGTTTATGGCCATGGAAGAGGGATGTAAATACTGAATTTTCCGCAAAGCAACAAATAGAATCGAAGATACAACAACATCGATAGTTTGTAAATCTGAGGTGTGACTCACTAAAGATCCTGAAGATTCTATGGATGTTTCGAGAAAATAGTACCATCTCTACAAAACAAAGTGAACGGTTATAGAGGTTTGGCGAAGAGGAGGGTATAGTTGGCGATAAAAGTAATGCAAGAGGTTAAAATATATCCTTTGTCTAGAGGTGCTAAATTGTCTTGAAACAAGATATGATGGCCACATTCAAACACTTATTTTTGGATGGCTATTGTAGAGAAAGTTAAATGTACCTCTCATTGTCAAGAAAGAAGCCAAAGAATTAAAAGGATCTTAGACCTGTTAACCTTGTATGTAGCTGGTACACTATCTTGGAGAAGTTCTAAATGAAAGATACAAGAAAGCGACGACGGGGAAGGTAATTCTAATTACACAAAATACCTTCATGCGAGGAAACAAATAATAAATGTTTTAGTTGCAAACGAGTGCTTGGATTCATGCAGGATGAAAGGGGGAAGAAGGAATGATTTGCAACCTGAATCGGGAGAGAGATTATGACCATGTAAGTTGGTATTTCCTACGGAAAACAATGAAAACTTTGGGGTTGAGGCCCATTCTCAAAAAAGATTGGGTTTGAGGAATGATGATTAACATGGATCAAGACTCATCAACACAACAAGATATTCCAAATAAATGGTACACTAGAGGCTTTCTTCTTCCTGTAGAGGACTGTGATATGATATGGCTGATACGAATGCCTACAAATTTTGAAAGCAATTAAACAAACTGAGAAGAGGCTTCCATCTGAGATGACAATGTAGTATAGAGCAATATTCACCTAGTGAACTAGACAATAGTTAGAAATGAAGCAGAATGGAGATTTAGGGGTAAAAACTCTGAAACTACTGAACGATGCCTTCTACTCGGATGGAGATTCAACTATGGTCAGGAAAGACAATTGTAATAAAGACTAAATATGAGATGGAAGGTCAATGGAGCACCAAATACGTTACTGCTTCTTATGGTGGCACTAAACAGTTGCAGGGATGTCTATCATAACCTAATAAAGTGGAAAAAGTGGGGAATGGAAGAGCTATCAGGTTTTGGCAGGTACTTGGGTAGCAAATATACTACTCATCTGTTCTGCATTGATGTGACCAATGAAGCTACAATTACATAGTTCAGGGACAAAAGTGGACCATACAATTTAGGAAGAATTTTCACGTGGAAATATAAAGAGTGGTTCAATTCTTTTAATCCGTAAGTGGTTTATGGAAAATTATTGCTGAACCAGACAAGAAAGCAAGAAATGATGGAAGATTCACACTCTTACTAAATAGTGCTAATCAGAGGAGAAGAAACTGACGAGAAGTGACCATGATTCCTGATCTAGAAAACAAAAGCTCCACCTAAAGCTTCTTGTTTTTGGATGAATGCTACTGAGAAGCGTGCTTAACACAAGATGACTTGCGGAGGAGGCGTTTTAACTTGTGTAACAGATGGTACTTTGAAAATTTCCAGAATCTTCTAATCATTTGTTCTTGCACTCCAAACAAGTATGAATAATCCGCGGTATGGTTTTGAACTTGTTTGGTGTAGATTTGGTTGTTCCAAAGTTATAGCAGCTGGGTTGCACTCAATTACAGTAATTAAAGAGATCCCAAACAATAGTATAAGAGAAAAAAAATTGAATGGGTGGAAGAGAAATTTAGATGATCTATGACCCTGGCTTGGTTAATTATGGCAGATGTTAGTATACGGAACTTATCACCTCCATTAAATACCAAACTAAATACCATAGGTTAAAGATGCGAGGGATAGAGGATTTCCATAAGGAGATACTCTATTTTAATGGTACTCTAAGATGCTCTTCAAGGACCGCAAAGGTTTCATAAACTTCCCAAGTCTAAATCCATAAAGGGCAATTCATAGTAAATACCACATTAGGCCCCATTTAGGAAAGACTCCCAAGACAAAACAAAGGCCAAAATACGAAAATAAACCAACTTAAGGGAGACGGGATGATGTGCAATCCTCCCAAGTGTGTGGTCGCACATCTCAAAGAAGATTCTAAATTCCACTTTTTAACTGTAGTGCCTATTGTGAATTGGAAAAAGTACCAAATAAATGGTTGATAGAAAGGGAATTTTTGTCCAGACACATATTCCTAGGTACTAGGTTTCTCGACTCTTAGGACAGAAGATCTAACATTCCGATGGGAGAAACTGTGTTTTTCCCTAAGTTGCTCGTACTCTTCATTTTCGGTGCCGCACTCATGTCGACACAACGTGGGTGTGGGATCTGTACCCGATGTGGTCAATCGATTTTGGGTACTTTGACCAAAATTGACGAAGAAATTCCAGAAATATTCAATTAATTCTCTGATCAAAACAAAATCTAAGGGGAAATTGAAGAAGATGAAATACCTTGTATATAGAAATTTCTATGTCAGTCCTTTTCCTTTTATCACTTTCCGCGATTCTTCTCTTGATCAATATTTTCTCCGTAAGTTTTCCACATAATAACTCATAATTTAGGTTTTATAACTCTAATTTTAAATATTTGAATTATTTTTAGCAGAATCTCTGCGCACTATATCAATACTTGGATCCGTATCCCCAACAACCTAAGTTGCTCAAACTCGGGTGCGGGGTATCCAATACGGTTACGGATCCGAGTGTCGGATTTGGCAAAATCTAAATTTTAAGATTCGGGGGTGGGTATCCAGGTATGGATACAGGTGCGGGGATTCGATTAAAAAAATTTAAAATGATAAAAGATAGAGCTATAAAGATATATCGCTGCTACTGTATATCATCTGAATTCAGAACACGACCTTGAATTCTTGATTTCTCTGTAACACGAAGCAGCAAAAATGAAACAAAAGTACTATTATATTGAAGGTATGTCATTTCTCTTATCTTAAACCCTTTTATCTTCAATTTTGAGAAATCAAAATCTCAATCCCCCCCCCCCCCCAAATTTTTTTTCTCAATGTACTCCGGTCAATGTATCCGAAGTTGGTTGACCGTACCCCGCTCCTGTATCCCTCATATCGAGACGGGAACGACACCAAAAATGGAGAGTCCGCGCAACGTAGCCAATAACAACATACTCAGTATAATCCCACAAGTGAGGTCTGGGGAGGTTAGGTGTACGCAAACCTTACCCCTACCTAGGCAGGTAAATAGGTTATTTTCGATAGACCCTCGGCTCAAGTAAGACAGAAATACAACAATTATGAAAACATAAGCAGAACATAAGCAGTAACAACATCAGGATAATTAGAAAACTAAAGCAGAAGCAACGATAAGTATTAACAAAAAATTAAGAATAAGAGATACGAGAATACTAAAACAAAAAGATGAAAATAATACTGATCCTATTGGAAAGGAAAATAATACTAATCCTACTACTAGTCTTCTACCCTAAACCTCGACCTCCACACCCTCTCTATCTAGGGTCATGTCCTCAGTAAGCTGAAGACTTGCCATATCCTGCCTGATCACCTCTCTCCAATACTTCTCCGGCCTACCTTTACCTCTCCTCAAGCCCTCCGTCGCCAGTCTCTCACACCTCCTCAGCGACTCGTCTGTGCCTCTTGTCTAGATATTTACGAACCATGTCAGCCTCGCCTCCCGCATCTTGTCCACCACGGAGGCCACTCCTACCTAGTCCCGAATATCTTCATTTTTGTGCACATATCTCCCGGTGAGCCCACACATTCATCTCAACATCTTCATTTCCGCAACTTTCATCTTCTGGACATGAAAGTTCTTGGTTGGGGCAACACTACGCTCCATACAACAACGTCGGTCTGACCACTACTCTTTCCCTTTTAAGTTTTGGTGGCACCTTCTTATCACAAATGACACAAGAAGCGATGCTCCATGTCAACCGCCCTTCTTCAATACGGTGTGTGCCATCTTTGTAAATCTCCACATTACCTTGGATTATAGCCTCAAAGTACTTGAAACTTCCTCTCCTCGAGACGACTTGTGAGCCCAGCCTCACGTCCACGTCAGCGTCACTTGTCATCCGAATCTTAAAATTTAGATCATGAAGGATCCGATCTCTATATCCGCACCCGTATCAGACACCCTCACCAAGTCCGAGCAACTTAGGTTTTTCCTCAATCTCTTTAGTGATTGAGCAAAAACATGGTGTATGACAGTACCATGGAGAACATAATATACTTAAGGGCGGGAGATAAGTCCTACAACATCACTGAGAATCAAACAACATTCGGAACTTGGTTTGATAGAAGGAAGCAACTACTGAGATGAATGACATTGAGCAGGAAAGCCATTTGATGGGTATGCGAAGTGCTGCGCAAGGCTTCTAAGGGAGGAGGGCATACATACAATAGAGTGGAATATAAGGGATAACCTCACCACTTATTTCTTTTTCATAGAAGTACAACCCTTTTGGAAGATTCATTAGTTTAGTGGTAGTACAAGGAGACAATCACTCTATAGTTATTGTTCCAGAGAAGCCCTTTAATGCAGTGTGGGAAGAGCAGGCCATTAAATTGGAAAAGTTCATTAATAGAAAATAATTTATTACAAAGCCCCAGTTGCCATTATTAAAAAACTCATATGCGCAAGCTACAAGAGGGAGTAAATGGTCTGCAATGAGTGGAGTTCAACAGATTGAACAGGGGAATGTGGTATCAACAGATTTAATGTTACTTTAAAGTTCTCCCCAGATCAGTTATGATAAAGGCTCTAAAGGAAGCAGTGTTGCGCTGGGTAGGACAGGATTGAAAAACCGTTGAGAAAATTTTGCATCCAATGGACATCATAGCTAAATGGAATAATTTTTGTTTGATGACAAGGGAACCGCAGCTGCGCACCCGAAGCTACCCTTTGGGTGCTCATGGGGTAAATCCCGCTCATGTGCAATAGCCCGTAAATCACACAGGAGAGATAACCCGCACTAGGCCGTGCGGCGAGGTCGACCCAGAAGGTAAATCCCCTATTGTCGTAGGCGGGGGGTTTCGAACCTGAGACCTTCATTATGGAAGCCCCAAGCTCAACCAATTGAGCCATCCTTGCGGGTGCAAAGGAATATTAGATGCCTTGAAAGAAAGGCAGCAGATGTTTTTCTAAAATATAGATGTTTACTGTTTCTGAACATTTGGTGTAAACTGAAAGATATATCATTTAATAGCATTTTATAGCCACTGAACTCAATGCACTTGTAAACACAGTTGTTTTACAGCTTTGAGCACCTACTTGGGATTTTGAATTAATGTAAGTTGCTCAGATTTAAACAAAAAAATTTAACACTGTTCTTTTATCATGTTTTTATCTTCAAGAACAAGCAGCATAATCCATTGAAGAAATTTCTCTGTTTTGGCACAGTTTTTCATTCTTCTTAACAGATCCTTTTGCTTACCTTGTTCATGAAAAAATTGTGAAATTAAAATGTAGGTGTTTCACTATTCATTGAACTTGTGACATTAGACATCTTAATTCTTAACCATTTGGACAACTTTTGGAAAACGTTTGTTAGAAACATTTTCTTGGATAAATAGGTTTGTACGAAAGAAAATTGTGCTTGGATATTGTAGTTTTTTCGTTTCTTTTAAAGAGTTCCATGTGTTTTGTGAGTGGAAAAAAGGAATTTCAATGAAAAGCACTTTCAAAGCTATTCTTCAATGAAAAGAACCTTTTACAACAACTACTTGAGAAACTTGAACAATCATGTTTGAATAAAAAAGTTTATCAGAAACTTCCTGAAAACTTTCACGAACAGGGCATCCTGAAATTTTCCTCTTACCAAGCTTGCAAGAGCAAAGCAAATTATTTAATTTGGAGAGATGGTAATATATAAGTTGATCCATTTCCATCATTTGTGCAGTAATTACAATTCAAATTTGAAGTGCATAGAAAATGTAAGAGGTATAATAATGACTGCTTAGGCATTATTCACCATTAAAACACAAATTTCAATTAATAGTAAATGCAACCAAACATAATAGAAATGCTTATAAATAAAAATAAGTGTAATCCCACAAGTGGGGTCTGGAGAGGGTAGGATATATGTAGACTTTACCCTTACCTTTCGGGCTGTTTCTAATAGACCATCGGCTCAACAACGCAATACCAAAAACATGCTAGAAGGAAAAAATTACTGCAGCAATGTGGCAAGATAGACACAACTAATGAAGCAACATGTATCAAAGAAACGAAGTAAAAAATATTATGCAAGTGCTAAATAGTAATACTACTATTAAGGGAGGAAAAAGAGGGAGAGAAGACTAGCCCCCTGTCTCTCCCACACAAAGTTGCTACAATACTCGGTTACCTAAAGACCTTATACCCTAATCCTCAACCTCCAATATTCATTAAATATAACAAAACAAAATTTGAATCTTTCAATAATTAATGGACCAGAAGTCCAATTCTAGGGTTCTTCATCTAAGAATACAAGCATCTTATCAGCACCAACATGTTATGCGCAACACATAAATTGGATGATTAATGAATGTATATATCCATTTAATCCCAGGGAAAGAGAAGATACATGTAACTGTATGATTTATGTTGAACGAGGTTGTATCTTTATTCTTCAGTTAACTTTTTTTTTTTTGGCAGGATCTGGGCAAGAATTGGCAAAAGTTCAAGATCAGGATGCTGGTGAGCCAGTTGGAATACCCCCCTTGCCTGCACAGAAGAAAGCTGGTATCCAGGTAAGGTCAACAACAAGTGGTTCATCTGGGGAGCAATCAGATGATGATGAAGCTGAAGGAGAAGCAGAAACAACTCAATCAACGGATCCAACTGATGTGAAACGTGTGAGGAGGTAATATAGTTTGCAACCACGTTTTAGATTTTTTCCCTGGTCGTATTCGTAGCCAACTCTTTTATTATTAAAGTATTAAATTTTAAGGGAACAACATCTATCTGAAAGAAATAGTCCCTTGATTATTTTCATTAATGAAAGAGTATATATACAATTTACAATTTTCATAATAGGAAAATCTTATTCCTATTCTACTCCTAAAACCTTATTCTACTCCTAAAACCTTATTCTACTTGTACAATAATTATGCAATTATGGTAAGTGTACAATTCTAATTTAATACAAAACCTAATATACCATATATACCAAACTGTGACCGTGATATACAAGTAGAGTATATCACAGACTACTCTATTATTTATAACACCCCCGCAGTCATAGTGGGCGGTCTTAGTACGCTGAGACTGTACCTAAAATTTTCAAAAATGATTGAGGGAAGACCTTTGGTAAAGATGTCTGCAATTTGATACCTGGAAGGGACATGACAGACGCGTACTTGTCCACGAGCTACTTTTTCTCGAACAAAGTGAATGTCAATCTTGATATGTTTAGTGCGATGGTGCTGAACCGGATTACCAGAAAGGTAGATGACACTAACATTATCACAATAAACCAGGGTAGCTTTATGAATAGGACAATGAAGCTCTAAAAGAAGATTACGTAACCAACATGATTCAGAGACCACATTGGCTACCCCTCGATACTCAGCCTCTGCACTAGAGCGTGATAAAATCGATTGACGCTTTGCAGACTAGGAGACCAAGTTATTACCAAGAAACATACAATAGTCAGACGTAGATCGTTTGGTGTCTGGAAAACCACCCCAATCAGCATCTGTATACGAGACGAGTGTAGACGTCGACGAAGGATATAAATGTAAGCCATAGTCAAATGTCCCCTGGATGTACCGAATAATGCGTTTGAGCGCATTCATGTGCTTAATCCTGGGATCATGCATAAACAAACACACCTGCTGTATAACATACGTAATATCTGGTCTCGTGAATGTAAGATACTGAAGGGCTTCTGCAAGACTGCAATAGCGGGTCGGATCTTCATAAGGTGAGCCAGCCGCAACTCCCAACTTGGGTTTAGTATCAACCGGAGTGGACATGGACTTACATGATGACATCTCAGCCCTCTCAATGATCTCAGCTGCATACTTCCTCTGGGATAAGAACAACCCACCTGCATGACGAGTACAAGCAATCCCCAAAAAGTAACTCAAGGGCCCTAAGTCTTTCATAGCAAACTCAGAACTGAGCATTGTCATGATAGACCGGCGTAATGCATCAGAAGAGGCAGTCAAGATAATATCAACATATAATAGTATATAAGCCAAGGACGAACCATGACGATATATGAACAATGAATTATCAGACCTGCTGTGAGAGAACCCAATAGTCGAAACATAGTCAGTAAACCTCTTATACCAAGCCCGTGGGGACTGCTTAAGCCCATACAAGGACTTCTTCAATAAATAGACACGATGAGGATATCTGGGATCCCTAAACCCCAAGGGCTGATGCATATAGACTGTCTCCTTGAGATCACCATGTAAGAAAATATTTTTCACATCTAACTGATTAATGGGCCATGTTTTCGAAAGAGCCAAGCTAAGCACAATGCGAATGTAGCCGGTTTGACCATCGGACTAAATGTCTCACCACAATCTACACCCACCTGTTGAGTCTTACCATCACCTACAAGACGGGCCTTATGCCTTGCAAAAGAACCGTCAGCATTGTACTTATGAGCAAAAATCCACATAGACCTAATAATATTAACACTAGATGGACGGGGCACCAACTCCCACGTCTTATTATCAATAAGAGCATTATATTCGTCGGTCATGACAATTTTTCAATTCGGGTCATTTAAAGCAGACGCATGATTACGGGGTAGGGGTGATTTAAGAACATTAGAATTTAAATTAAAATGTCTTTTTGGTTTAAAATACCCCGTTAACTACGAGTGACTGATCTTTGACTCGGGGGAGAATTGGGTGGATTTTGTGAAATATCGGGACACGTGACGGACGGGCCAGCAGCAGTGGGCTCTTGCGCCAGTGAAGCTGTAGCGATGAGGTGGCCAAAGCGGGACAATTTCCAAATTGTCTTTGAGCCAGCGCCCAAGCGCGGAGCGATGGTGGCCCATGGTCAGCGGAGCAGTGGTGGGTGACAGATTTGGAGGTCCGGCGGATGGGCTCTTTGGCGCGATTTGGGTGCGGGATGTGTCCGAAAAATGGTGGATAATATACGGGGAGAGTATCATCTAAAAAATTATACGAACTAGGTACGAAACTATTTACCTTAGCAAATGGAAATTGGGATTCATCAAAAATAACATGACGACTAATGATGATTTTATTAGACGATAAATCAAAGCATTTGTAACCACGATGATTAGACGGATAACCCAAAAACACACAAGGGGTAGACTGAGCCTGAAGTTTGTTCATTGTGGTGGACGAAAAAAGTGGATAACACAAGCACCCAAAGATCCTAAGATGTGAATACGAAGGAGTCTTATTATATAAAATTTGAAGAGGGACGAATATGTCAAACCTTTGGAAGGGAGAATGTTAAGAAGATATGTAGCCATTTGTAGAGCATGATGCCAAAAAGATGGGGGTACGGAAGCATGAATCAATAAAGTGCTGACAATGTTATTAATGGTACGAATTTTGCGTTCGGCTTTCCCATTTTGTGAAGACGTATGAGGGAAAAAAACCGAAAATTGATCCCATTATTAGCACAAAATTCCCGGAACACCTCATTGTGAAGACGTATTAGGGCAACACTTCTTCTTTAGTTTGTTCAATAGGTGGTGGGTGATTTGGATTTTTGAGACTTGGAGGTCGTAGTACTGCTATACAATCGTAAATAGTTTCAATAAGTGATTTAGTACCGTCTATTTTAATAGTCTGATTTAATACAACACCAATAATATAAATAGTGGAAATATGAATAAAATATTTTATTATTTTGATAAACTTTTTTTTAATAGCTGGTTTATTCATATGCTCATTAAGCAGTAAAAATATTAGAGCTATATAAAACAATATAGTTGAAATAGTAGGATAATATATACCGAAAAATTCTTTTGTTGCTTCAAAAAATTTCTCTAAAAATACAATAAGTTCGGAAATTTTTCCCAAACGCTATCTACAACCATATCAGCTGGATTTTGATTATAAGAGTTAAAAAATCAAGTTATAGGTTTTCTATAGTCATAAGCAACAAATAGTCGTATAATGAATTCAACCTAGTGGGTACTTCTTCTGGAATTTTTCTATAAGGTAGTTGGCAATTGTGACAAGTTTTTTTATATTATTTTCTTCGTTGTATTCTATTATTTTTAAAAATAAAGTTTATAGCAAATTATATTTTACTAAGAATGTCTTCAAAAAGTGATAGACCATCCTTTACAATTAAGTTATATATATGGCACGCACATTTTATATGAAAATGATCTGGAAAAGATGGAGTTAAACTATTTTTTAAAATTGTAATGGCATAATATTTAAAAGAAGCGTTATCTAATATAATAGTCATAATTTTATCAGTTATTCCGTAATATTCGCACACTTGATACATATTTTCTGCAATAGAAGTACCAGTGTGCTTATCATCTATATATCTATACGCTAAGATACGTTTTTGCATAGACCATTTATAATCTATCCAATGACAGGTTATCGTTAAATAATCATGGCCGTAAGTACTACGGCCTATAGCAGAAGTGATAGCCACTTTTTCATTAAAATGATATAATGAATAACGTAAATACTGTTGATATTCATGTGCAAATTTAAATACATCTCTCTTAACAGTTTATCTAGGAAAATCGTTAAAAGCAGGATATACATATCTCTAATGTAATGAATAAAATCGGGAGATGAAGGAAATGAAAAAGGCAAACCCTCCACAATAATTAATTTTGCTATTGCTTCCCTATCTTTATGTTTATTGTAATTAAGGCCTACAATTCCCCCCGTCGTGGGGTTAATTTGACCCTGTACTTGGTCCTGGACGGTATGTGAACCTTGTCCCGATGGAGCGGCTGTTTGCGCACCCGTTTTTGAAGCCTCGTATTGGGCATACCTAGCTGGATGAGCCCTTGCTACGTGTCTCATTAAACCCCCCATCCCACCGTGACCTTTTCCAGTTTTAAATTTTAAAACATCTTTACAAATTTTATATCTAGCTACTTGATTTTCTACGTCCCTATCAAAAAATGTCCATGTATCTGATTTTAATGGTCGTTTTGTTGGATCTCGTCTCATACTAGGGGAAATATAAGGCATTTCAGTTGAAGGTGCACTAGTGGGTGTGTTGTCATCTACATTAGTGGGTGTATCATCTAGATCATCCTCTAAATTAAAGTCTTCTTGAGTTCAAGAAAATAGCTCCTCGTCTAAATCTAATGGTATTGTAGGAAAATGTTCAGTATCAACAAAATTATCCTGTGTAGGAATAAGATTCTGTCTAGAAATAGGATGACTAGAAGAAGTACCCTTGCCCTTGTTGCCCCTACTAGAAGAAGCCTGACTCCTATCCGTAAGCATACGTTTAAATCCTTCCATTATAAATTTATAATTATACTAATAAATAATTAAAGTAAATGAAATTAAGTGCGCTAAATAAAATAAACAGACAATAATAATTTAATGAAGGAACAAATGTAGCAAACGCCGACGTAACGTCGACGTGTAATCGAGAGGTTCAAAATTGAAACTTTGCTCGATGGAAGATCCTCAAGCTAGTTGCCAACTTCACTCCCAAATGAATAAATAAAATTCAATATTTAGTAGACAATGTAGACTTGTAGAGAGATAGATTGAGAGATTAGAGAGATTGTAGGAAGATTTGTGAGAAAGATGAAGAGAAAATGAGATATTTATAGTTGAAATATTGGGTTAAAGTGTAAATATAATAACTTATGGGTTAAAAATAAATATTAAGGGGTAGGGGGGTTGGGGGAGGGGGAGGCCAAAAATGGCCGTTGCACAACGGACAAAATGTAAAATGGCCGTTGGTGCAACGGTTATTTGTACAAAGGGGGAGTTTCGGGCGGGATTAGGGGCGGGACCGGGACGGGTCGGGACAAGACCATGTCCCGTCCCGGTTCGAGTCCCGATACCGCAATTTTTTTTTTTAAGAAAGTCAGGGTTGGGGCGGGACCGGGCCGACCCGGCACACTTGCCAGCCATAGAAAGAATCCTTCTTTTTGTTCTGTATAGGAGGAGTCCTAATTTTGTAAGCACTAGCACCAGCTTAGTGCTAGACTTTTTTTCTATCAATATAATCACTACTAACCTAAAATAGTTAATTTATGAGGCATTGGAGAGCACGATGCTCTGAGGGGTCAACTTCATTATTATATCTTGACATAACTATAGTCGTCTCTATGTTACTGTGTGGAAATAAATTCCCCATGATACACTTCCAATAACTTCCATTTAAGACATGTTATTTCCAGTGAATTGCTTTTATATAGTGGATGAGTATGTAGGTAAGATACTGCGATGTTGTTACATTTTCCTTTACATTTTTCTGATTGGTAAATTGTCCTTATCATAGCATCCTCAGTTATTATTTATTAAAACAAGGAAAATGCGATGCACCATCCGTAAGTACCTAAGTCTACAGTTCAAGTGGAAGACTTAGAGTAAAAGGGATACGAAGATACTTTGTGGCCTTGCCAAAGGCCTAAAAGCTCGAAATTAAATTAGGATATTCTGGGGTTGGAGGACTGGTTCTGCCCATCTCAGAGAACACAGAATCAACTACCAATTACAGATGCCTTCGGACAAATGGATCTTTCTGATTTGCTTCTGAAGGAAAGAGCTGAACTTCAATGAGGAATGTGTCATGTATGACAAGATTACTAGTCTGTTTTATGCAGAACGAATATTGAAGTCCTCAGAATATGATATGGTTAGAGGTGCAGTCATGAATATAAGTTGTCTGGACTTGATTTTGTTTAGTATTTTTTTTTCAGATCTAAAATCATGTATGTAACAAATTCATTGGGCATCCAAGAGATGAAGCTTATTGCTGGTATGTTATATTTTTGGCAAGTTTAACTGGTTATAATCCTAATATTTTGTACCAACACATTGACAGAATGCTATCCAATAGAGAATCGGCTAGACGCTCGAGAAGAAGAAAGCAGGCGCATCTGACAGAACTAGAGACACAGGTACCTTTCTAGGTCATGCTTTCAGTTAATATTTACCTTCAACTATTTGTTTAATGAAAATTTGTTCATGGTAGGTCTCTCAAGTAAGAGTAGAAAACTCCTCTTTATTGAAACGCTTGACTGACATAAGCCAGAAATACAATGAGGCAGCAGTTGACAATAGAGTATTGAAAGCAGATGTTGAGACATTGAGAGCAAAGGTAAGGCTACTTTCAGTGTTTGGAGAGAGCAGGTTCAACAAAATTCTTTTTGTTTGTGTTGGAGAAAAGTGAGGTAAATATAGTACAAAAGAATATCTTCATGGTGTGGTCAATTTTATCAATTGATCAGAAGTTAAACGAGTTTAAAATTTACACTTTTGCTACTCCTCTTTGTGTGTATTCCATATTTCTAGATGTTGAAATGCCTAATGTGCTTCTTTATCAAAGTTTACCTGGCTTTATTTAAATTACACTTGGACACAAGCTTATCTTGTATTACTGGCACCTACTTTAGGAAACCTAGCTGATATAGAAAAGTGGTTGAGAAGAATCCTCCATCCCTCTGTTAGTTTTTCTTTTCCTTCTACTGAATAAGAGAACACGTAGTAGATATATACGTGTTGGGATTTTATTTGGGGAGAAAGAATTTTAGTTGTTTGTGCTATCATCCTTCTGTTCCACTCTTTCCTCGTTGTTGAAGTCTTTTTGCGGTTAGGAACCTATAAAACATCCCTTCATGTACTGATGTGCAGGTGAAGATGGCTGAAGAAACTGTTAAAAGAGTTACTGGGTTGAATCCGCTATTCCAAGCGATGTCTGAGATATCGACAATAATGATGCCATCTTTCACTGGTAGTCCTTTTGACTCATCAGCAGACGCTGCTGTTCCTGAACAAGATGACCTGAAACATCACTACTATCCAGCGCCGGAAAATAGTCATATGCCCAACCATGATGCTAGGATGCAAAACGGTATGTTAGATATTCCTTCTGCAGGAAATGTACATCAGAACTCTGCAACAGAAGCAATCGAGGCCAACAAGATTGGCAGAACGTCTTCAATGCAGCGGGTGGCTAGCTTGGAGCATCTGCAGAAGCGCATCCGTGGGGAAGCAAGTAGTTGTGGAACCCAAAGCAGGGGGGAGCAATAGAGGGGCTTAATGAGCAGAAGAGTAAACAACTGCAAGGAAGATTTCACAGACATCTGTAAATCTTACATATCATATTACTTTAAAATAATGTCTTCTTAGCATATTGGGTCTAGCTGAGGCAAAAAAAGGAAAAGACTATTCTGTGTACCAGTGTTTTTTGGATTAGACTATTCTGTCAATTTAATTATCTGTTGCTGGCCTATTCCGTCTCTCAAAATGTTTTCTCAAGCTCCTCTCTTTTCCCCTTGGATACTTTGCGACACCTTTTAAGAATCTTCACCATCGCAATATTCATGGCTTTAGGTGACATTTTAGGTGAGTTTTGCGAGGCAGCCTATTTGGTCGCCCTCATTTAACCTGTATCTATTTTTAAAAACATTTAACTGGTACCCAGTATTTGGTAACTTCAGATAGGCTGATCCGCTTCCTCTTCACCTCATATTTAGGATTTGAGATTACTAGCTATTTTCTATCCGTTGATTCCAGGTTTGAATTGGGTTTGTTTCTCATGAAAAATAAAACTCAAGCCTGCCTATGAAGATTTTCATGTCTATCCGGAAAGGATGTGGTGGTAACCCTTGATCTCGGACTGATCCCCTAGCTCTTTTTCAGCCGCGGGAAGGCTTGGTTCTAGAATTGGATTTCCTTTTCTAACTGGATTTTATTCCAAAGATGTGATGCTTGAAATGCTTGAAAACAAATGAGTGTTGAAAAAGGCACCCACAACTGTTGCAGAACGGAGTTGCTAGATTTGTTGTTGTGTTGGCAAATAGATGATTAAGGTTTGTGCTTTATGATATATAGAACTTATGTTTCAAATTTGAGGTACGTTTGTGTATTGAATTGTGTGTTTGATTGTTGAAATTCGAAAAATAAGTTATTGATTTTGGACAAATTTGTTCACCTAAACTATATGCGAAAATGTTGGAAGTTTAGCCAAATATATGGCTCGACCACATGCTATGATGTTTGAAGCTTGGCCTTGCCAAGACTACAACTTCAGTAAAAAAAAAAAGTCTAGTTTTGCCAAGGGCACAAATTTAGTTTAAAATATCTGAAGTTGGCCTTGACAACTCTCCACAATTAAGTCCTATTTCTTTAGTAATATAAAAATCTCAGGACTTCCAATTTCATAATAGTGGTCCAAAATAGGATAAAATAACTCTAGTTGATGAACAAATGAGCAGAAAAGACATGACCCTTTCATTCCCCAACCCACGTAAAGTAAGGCAGTAAATCTATTCATACAAAAAATATCATTACTAACTCTATATGTTTGAAGTCTTGCAAAGGCTATAACTTCAGTAAAAAATGTGTGAAGTTGGCCTTGACAAGCTACACTAACATTTTATATATCATATCAGTAACACTTTCTGAAAATCCAAACTTTCTTAGGATTTTGGTAAGAAACAACAAATAAGCTCTATCTTATTCTTTTGCTATATCTAATTTGATCACTACATTAATTAATTTGGTCCTTTTTCTAATGTCCTGTATGATCTTCTGAATAAATAGGACATTTTCAACAATACTCCTTCCTTTCATAAATCCTTTTTGATTAGCTGAAATTAGGCCAGAAAATTCATAAAATCTATGAAAGAGGACAACATTTTTGTTGAATGTTTTTTAATTTACACCTTCTATTAAAAAAAGTAAACATTTTTTGGAACATGATTTCTTAAAAACTCTGATTAGGACTACGAATTACTTATTAAGATATATAAAGTATTAATAAGAATATTTTTAAACTTTAAACATGTAAGCTATTTGTATTTTCTAAAAAATATAATATTTTATTAGATAAAACATTTCATTTGTATTTTAATTTGCTTAAATATAGTTCTGATTCACATTTTCTTAAATGTACTTACTTAGAGATCATTTTTTGTGTATGATTTCCATTATTTAAGGGGTTAAAATATTTTTAGAAAAGTTGGGACACCAATATTATATTAGTGCAAAATTTTCATTATACAAAAGGTGTAAGTGTGTGATTTTAAAATGCAGAAAGTTTATATGCGGTTAAACATATTACAAGAATGCATAGAGTATTTTTATTCTTCTTTTTTACTTAAATGATAAAATTATACACGTATACATAAAAATGAAGTGTTAAAAACAAAATTGTGAAATTAAAAGTTCACAGAATTATGTGTACATGTCCATTTTCATCCTTAACACCTAAAGAAATAACTCTCATTACTCTGCTCTATTAGGTACATAGCCTCCTCATTACTACTCATCACTACCACACTTCCTTAATGTCACCAAAAACTACGGGGTGTGGCCAGCACCCGGTTCCGTACTAGCCCGAGCGTACCACTCTGATAGACAGGCTCCTGCACGATTAGAACTTCCAGTCGACAAGGCCGTACTGGGATACAATCCAAACAATAACACTATGGAAGGACCGACAAGGCCAAAATCTATAAGACAAGATGTAATACAACCTCTGAGGGTGAGCAAACACGGATCAACCCAACATACGTAAATAAACAAGGCCGACAAGGCCATACACCACAGTTGTACATACCAGACACGTCTATGAGCCTCTACGAGTACCTGTACTGTCATATGGTCGGGACAGGGCCCCGACCTACCCAATATATACATATCTACACCTGACATAAACATCTGACTAGGGGAGCTCCGAAAAGGATGAAACTTATCCACTGCTGGCTGGAACTCGACAGCTCCTATTGAGGTGGTCTATCGGGTCCCTATCAGAATCTGCGGCATGAACATACAACGCCCCCCAGCAAAAGGGACGTCAGTATGAAAGGAATGTACCGGTATGTAAAGCATGAATAACAATATGAAAATATAAGTTGTAAATAAGAGCATGAAAGCAATCTGATACTCTGATAACCCATGTGCCACGTAGGATGAACAATGAAACTCTGAAATTGTACTGAAACCATTGTATAATAATTTTGTTAAATGATATACCCTCAGCTTATAGCTCAAGGTGTAATATGATGCTTCCCTCAGGTAAGGCTCTAAGGTGTATGTATGGATGCACATGTAACTACCTGCCCGACCGACTATAGCGCGACGCGATGTGAATAATGTACATGTAAAACTTCCCACCGGCTGTTTGCAATGATGGTGTGAATAATATATATATATATATATATATATATATATATATATATATATATATATATATATATATATATATATATATATATATATATATAAGTGCCCATCGATATTAGTTCGGTGGTGTGGATAATGTATTGTGGTAACAATGGCACTTGTGACCTCTTTGGAACTCAGAACCCTTTGACTTTACTTTGGAACGACTCTTGGTCAACTCAACAATCAACTCTTTGGAACACTCCTTTTCGGAGGTCTAGAATACTTCGGATGAACAACCAACCAACAATAAGCATGGAACACAATAATTACATGGGATGATCGACATATGAATAGAGTGATTCTCTTGACATTTTTTTAAAATGATAAACACTTTGAATTTCATGCTTTTGAAAGAAGGAAACAGCCTTACATACATGCGTCGCTTAGTTAACAATGTCTCACGAACCCCCGGATGCCTTGTGAGTGATTATCTACAAAATTAGAGGTTTTGGATCAAGATACGATCAACAAACTCAGAATCGATTTGCTAGAACAATTCTACAAACACTTATAGTGCATACTCTTCTAGTTATGGTGTTCATGGCCACTAGCCATGCTATAAACTCATTCTCAACTCAACATTAATAGTAACAACAACAACAACAACCACACAACACCAAGATCAAGCTATATGTTCCATAGTTTCTAACATCATATCCTTTAACTCTTAGCCATGATCATCTCAAAACTTGATCAATAACAATTCAAGATTCATAACAATTCTTTCATGGAGCTTTAGCTCAACTACCACACTTTACCTTCATCAATAATTTCAACAAAGCTATGAGATGTTAGATATCATTAGTAGCATCAATATCTTACCTTAAACCAGCCAAGAAAACATGTAGCATCAACTTTTCTCCAAGCTCAAGAAGGTCCTTCACTCCATCTTGCTACTATGAAGATTTCCAAGCTCCTTGATGGTTATCTATGGAAGATTTACCTTTAATTTGATATGGAACTGGTCTTAGATGATATAAGAATCCTAGGAAAATATTTGAGAGTATTTGGGAAGTGTTGTGGTCGAAATTAGAATGAAAATAAGCTACCACCGCTTTTGGCCGCTATTTATAATAGCCTCCACCGCCCTTGACGTGCGGTTGATTTTGTGCCGCAGAACACCATATGTGGACGTAGAAACCAACACATATGTGGGCAGTGAGAAGAGGAAATGAGGTTCTTGATATGTGGCCTGATCCGCAAAGCGGATCGACTTTCGTGGGGCAGAATGCTTAGCATATCGCCTAATTTTCATCAAACTTTGCCGAGATGTGTTTCCTTTAATACAATTGACTTCCAACCTTTCGTATATCTTCGTAACACTCATACAAGTTATACGTGACCCTCGAGAAGGTCTCGAGTTTTCGGAGCCCAAATCGACTAACTATACGCTTAATCACACGTAAAATTGCAGGGTGTAACATCCTTCCCCACTTAAAAATATTTATCCTCAAATGTTGAGGAACATAACTAAGAGTCTTTAAGTATTGGGTTTCAATAGATTTTTTTGGCAGAGTTTCCTCTATAAATAGGACTATCTCAAAACTTGCCAAGCAGCCAGAACCAACACAAGTGCCACACAGGGCTATATACTATATCATTGGCATCACACGACCATCACTACGTCAATAAATGTAAGAGTTAGCCATAACTCACCTTATCCATTTTCATCTTAAGTCTGGGCTGCTTCGGTTCCATTGTGGTTGTTGTGATCGTTTGAACAAGATACATAGAATATGAAGTAAGGCTACTATATCGTGAGAGTAGGGGGAATCATATCATACAATGTCAGTGTGAACCTGTGGTTTGGAAGAGGTAAGGATACTTAGATTTTATATCTTTTTCGGCTTCCTAAGTCATTTCTTCTATAATGTTATTCCTCCATAGTACCTTAGCGGAGGCAACCTCCTTAGTTCTCAGCTTTTAGACATGATGATCTAAGATAGTTATAGACGTCTCTTCATAAGATAAATCCTCGGTGATCTGCACATCTTCCACGGGGGTAATATGGGAGGAATCCCCTATACACTTGCGCAACATCGATACGTGAAATACAGGGTGAACCGCTTTCAATTATAAGGTAGTTCAAGCTCATAAGACACTCGTCCTATCCTACGAATGATTTTATACAGACCGATGTATATGGGACTGAGTTTTCCTTTCTAACCAAACCTCATAACCCCTTTCATTGGTGAAACCTTTAGGAATACCCAATCGCCAACTGCAAATTCCAAGTCGCGACACCGAACATATGAATAAGATTTTTGTCGACTCTGGGTAGTTAATAAGAACTCTTGGATTAGCTTTACCTTTTTCATTACTTGCTGGAACAAGTCGGGACCTAGTAATATGGTTTCACCCACTTCGAACCAGCCAATCGGGGATCTACATTTTCGTCCATACAAGGCTTCATATGAGGCCATCTTAATGCTAGAATGGTAGCTGTTATTGTAAGAAAACTCGATAAGGAGAAAATGATCGTCCCAACTACCTTTGAAATCCAATATACAAGCCTGTAGGATGTCCTCGAGCATCTAGATTGTACGTTCATCTTGACCATCAGTTTGCGGATGGACGGTTGTGCTAAGGTTCACTTGGGTGCCTAAATATTTTTAAAATGACCTCCAAAAGTGAGCCGTAAACTGAGCACCCACATCGTCTATGGTGGAGACCGGAACACCATACAATTGAACTATTTCTTTGATATACAGTTTGGTATAATCTTCAGCCGAAAAAGTAGTGTGAATGGGTAGAAAATTGGCTGATTTCATAAGCCTGTCGATGATAACCCAAATGGAATCAAACTTCTGATAACAATGGGGCAAACCTATGAAAAAATCCATATTAATCATTTCCCACTTCTAAGTTAGGATTTTAATATTCTGAATCAAGCATCTGGGCTTTTGGTGCTCAATATTAACTTGCTGACAATTCGGGCACTGAGCTACAAATATTGTGATATATTTCTTCATTTTATTCCACCAGAAAACCTGCTAGAGATCATGGTACATCTTTGTCAAGCTAGGATGAATGTAATACTAGGACTTGTGGATCTCAGCCATAATTCTCTCTCAGAATCCTCTTATGTCTGCACACATTGTCGACCCTTGTACCTAAGAACTCCATCTCTTGCAAGATCCAATACAAACTTCTTTTGCAGGGAATCCCCTATTTTATTCGGACTAACTCGGGGTTGTCAAATTGCTTTGCCTTTACTTCTGCTACCAGAGATGATTCTGCAGTATTCTGGACCACCACACCTCCGTCATTCGTATCCAATAGTTGCACATTCAAGCTAGCTAGGTGACACAATTATTTGGTTATCTCCAACTTGTTGGCCTCAATACCATCTAAACTCCCCATAGACTTGCAGCTTAAGGCATCAGTTATGACATTCGCCTTGTTGGTGTGGTATAACATATCAACATCATAATCCTTTAACAGTTCAAGCCACATCATTTGTCTCAAATTCAGCTCCTTTTGCCAAAATATATACTGTAAACTCTTATGGTCTGTAAATATATCAACATGAACCCCATATAAATAATGACACCATATCTTTAGGGCAAAGATCACCGCCACCAACTCAAGGTCATGAGTTGGGTAGTTTAACTCATGCTTCCTCAATTGACTTGAAATGTATGCTATATCCTTCCCGCGCTGCATTAGAACGCAGCCTAGGCCAACTCTAGAGGCATCACAATAAACCATGTACCTATCGGTCCCTTATAGAAGAGCCAACATAGGTGCGGATGTCAACCTGTTCTTTAATTCCTAAAAACTGTGCTCACACGTATTTGACCACTGAAACTAAGCTACCTTGTGAGTAAGCTTTGTCATAGGTACAAAGATACAAGAAAAGCCCTCCACAAATCTTCGATAATATCCTGCTAAGCCTAAAAAACTACGTACTTCGGTAGGGATCATGGACCTTGGACAATTCATTACGGCATCAATCATTCTGATTATCTACCTTGATATCCTCTAAAGAAACTATATGGCCCAGAAAGGCAACAAAGTTCAACCAATACTCACACTTGGAAAACTTGGCATATAACTTACAATCTTGGAGCGTCTGTAACACCGCTCGGAGATGATCTACATGATCTGCCTCAGTCCGCGAGTATACTAAAATATCATCAATGAATATGATCATAAAGATATCCAAAAATGGTTTGAAGACCTAATTCATTAGATCCATGAAGGCTGCTGGTGCATTAGTGAGTCCAAAAGACATCACCTGAAACTCAAAATGACCATGCCTGGTTCGAAAGGCCGTCTTCGGGATCTTTGTCTCATTTACCCTTAACTGGTGGTATCCCGATCTCAAATCAATTTTTGAGAAATATTTGACACCCTACAACTTATCGAATAAATCATCGATCCTCGAAAGTGGATATTTATTCTTGTTAGTGACTTTATTCAACTACTTGTAATCAATACGCATCCTCAGGGAACCATTCTTATTTCGAGCGAACAATACTGGCGTGCCCCATGGCGAAGTGCTAGGTCTGATAAAGCCTTTTTCTAACAAATCCCTCTGTTGATCTTTTAATTCCCTAAACTAAATAGGAGCCATTCGATAAGGAGGGATAGATATCTGTTGTGTCTGGAAGCATATCAATACTAAACTATATCTCCCACTCTAGATGGATGCCCAGAAGTTCATCCAAAAATACATCGGGAAACTCATTAACTACGGTAACAGATTAAAGGGTTGGAGGCTCTACATCCCTGACCCGAACCAAATGATAAATATAACCCTTGAAAAATATCTTTCTTGCCTTTAGGCATAGCAGAATTGTCTTTCCATTCGAGGGTCGGCTTGCCTAGAAAACTGAATTTAACAACCTTCATTCGGTAATCAACATTCGCATAACAAGAAGCCAACCAATCCATGCCCATAATAACATCAAACTCAACTATATATAGTTCGACTGAATCAGCCAAAGTGGGACATTTACAAACTGTCAGGGTATAATTTTTATAAACTCGCATTTTTATGATTGTCTCACCGACCGGTATGGCCACTTCATATGGCTTAGTCAATAACTCTGGTTCAAATCCAAACCTACTAGCAACGAAGGGGGTGACGTAGGATAAATTGGAGCCTAGATCTATCAATGAATAAACATCATAACTGAAGACATATATTATACTTGTAACAACATCCGGAGATGACTCCAAATCCTAGTGACCTGGTAAAGAGTAGATGCGGTTCTGGGCCCCACCTGAATTGGAGGCTCCTCCTTGGCCTCCGCCTCTACCTGCTGGGTTCTATGTCCCACCACTATGCAGGCATACACTCAACGAAGATGCTGCTGTCGACCCTGTTGGTTGAGTTGCACTACCTCTACCCCTGCTCGGACACTGGCGCATCCACACCAATAACAAATATCGGCACCCTGACAATACTATCCCGAATATGTCCTACTACACTGGCTACAAGGTGGCAATGGTGGTCTCATCTAGCCCAAACTCCCTTGTCTCTGAAAACCCGAAGCTCTCAAACTCTGCCTTGGCCCAGACTGAGCACGCTTGTCATATCTACGCTCCTGAATGTGCAACTCAATCCATTATATATATATATATATATATATATTATAGAACGTGTAACCCGATCTATATATGTATATATTGTGGAACATGTAACCCGATCCAATATATGATCATGATTGTATGTATGATATCAAATGCCAATAAAAAATATACCAATACCAATGGGATTATGGGGTGGGAACAACAGACTGTGATAACAATGATTCTTTGGCCTCTCTTGACACTCGTAAACTCCTTTGGCTTTCTCTTGACACGACTATCAGTCGACTCGACGACTAACTCTTTAGAACGCTTTTTTTGAAGACTTATAATAAGATGAGTAACCAACAACAAGGATCATAAGAATATGAATAAGCAATGAACACTTCTCAACAATAGACTTTGATAGGCGATAGAGTGAAGTTCTCAGGGTTTCTTTTCGAAAATGATAACTCTTCGTTTTTCATGCTTTTGAAAGAAATGGGTAGCCTTACATACCTTATACATAAAGCTATGAGTTTATCTATAAGCCCTCGTATCCCTTACGGATTCTTATCTACAACAAACATGGGATCGATATTATAATCGAATCCATATTCAATAAAGAAACTTCATTTAGGCATTCTACCGATAACCTTAAACACAAAGGATTCTTGGGCTTGTTAGCAAAGTGTACTTATATAATTAGATCCAACGATTCTCCAAAACATACTTTATTAGGTTTACAATACCAAAATCAATTCACCAATGAATATCATCTCCTAATTCAAGCAAAACAGCCCCAAATCAACATATAACGATTTCATAGGTTTGCGGGTTTTGATTACAAAAATCCTTTCACAACTTGCCCCAAATCGTCAATTAATCACAACCATATATATAAGATGGTGAATCTTACCTTGATGTTTCAAAGCCCTCTCAAAACAACAAGTTTTTCTACTAACAAGGGTTTCCAAAACTTAATCAATCCGAAGAATGTAGTTTCTATGATTTCCGTGGGGATTATCACGTTAATATTATGTGATTTTCCTTGGGATTGATCTTGGGTGTTAGGGATTTATTCGAGAGGATTTTAGGGCTGTTCGAAGTCTTATTTTGGATGAAAATGTTCGTCAAGATGCAAAACTCAATTATTAACTCGTCAAAATTTTCCAGTCGCAATTTGACGGTCCATCAAATATTTGACGGTCCATCAAATATTTGATGGTCCATCAAATATTTGATGGTCCGTAAACTATTTGATGGTCCATAAATCTAGACCGTTAATCTGCCTCCTGAGATCAGAAAATCTCAAGCACTTTGACGATTCATCTTGCCATTTGGATGGTCCGTCAACCTTGCCGTCAAACATTCCCAGTTTCTGATTTTGTCGAAACATACTTCCTTTGATTTGTATAGATTCTATATACTCCGAAACTTCCATAAACAAGTCATAAAACTTTATTATCCTTTTGTAAGGCATTACTCCTCCCCGAGATACAAGTATCAATTGTCGATGCGACAGAATGCAAAATTACGGAGTGTAACATCCTTCTCCCATTAGAAACATTCGTCCTCAAATTTTGAAGATATTTCTAACTCTCGAGGGTTCTAAAAATTTCGGCAGAGTTTTCTTTGTAAACAGGACTATCCAAAACCTGTTAAATATCCCAAACATATATCCAACACCGCACATGGAAATATAATCATAAAATAAGATCAATTTGGCCTCACACGACCATCTACGTATGCAAGAATCAAGAGGGTTAGCTAGAACTCACCTTAACTGTCCTTTGTCGTATTCTGAGTTGCACCGGTCATATCTGCCTCTACATTAATACCTAAACAAGTCATAGGATCTAGAATTGTCAGTTAGAGTAGAAATGAGAGAATCGTATCGCACGAATAACGGTTTAGACCTGAAGACTTATATGGTTCGACGTATCTGGGGATAAATTTTCCTTTCTTGCCAAACCTCATAACGCCTTTCATATGATAAACCTTTTAGAATACCCAATCGCCAACTAAAAATTCTATGTTGCGGCGTCTAACATTTGAATAGGATTTCTGTCAACTTTGGGCAGTTAATAAGCATTCTTGAATTAGTTTTACCTTTTCTACTGCCTGATGAATTAAATTTGGGCCTAGTAACTTAGATTCACCCACCGCAAACCAGCCAACTAGGATCTACACTTTCGCCCATACAATGCCTTATACGAGGCCATCTTGATGTTGAAATGATAGTTGTTGTTGTAAGCGAACTCAATAAGGGCTAAATGATTATCCCAGCTACCTTTGAAATCCAATACATAAGCCCGTAGCATATCCTCGAGTGTCTCGATTGTGCGCTTGGCTTGACCATCGGTCTGTGGGTGGAAGGCTATATTGAGGTTTACCTAGGTGCCTAAACCTTTCTAAAATGATCTCCAATAGTGGGCGATAAACTGAGTGCCTCTGTCAGATATGATGGAGATCGGAACACCATGTAACTGAACTATTTCCTTAATATATATTTTAGCGTAATCCTCCGTCGAGAAAGTAGTACGAACAGGTAGGAAATGTGCTGATTTCGTAAGCCTGTCGACGATAACCCAAATAGAATCAAACTTCCGATAAGAACGGGGTAAACCAGTGATGAATCCATATTAATCATGTCCCACTTTCAAGTAGTTTTTTCAACATGCTGCAGCAAGCCTCTAGGCTTCTGATGCTCCATTTTAACTTGCTGACAATTAGGGAATTGAGCTACAAATGCTGAAATATCTTTCTTCATGTCATTCCACCAATAAACCTGTCAAAGGTAATAATACATCTTTGTCGATCCCGGATGAATGTACTAACTGGACTGGTGGATTTTGACCATAATTTGCTCTCGGAGTCCTCCTACATTTGGCACGCATAGTCGATCTTGATATCTAAGGACTCCATCTCATGTAAGATCTAATATCGACTTCTTCTACAAAGGAATTCCTTCTTTTTTTCAGTCCAACTTGGGGTCCTGAAACTGTCTTTCCTTCACCTTAACTATTAAGGATGATTTTGTGGTATTCTGCACTATCGCTCATCTGTGTCCAAGAGTCGTATATTTAAATTGGCTAAGAGATATAGTTCTTTGGTCATTTCCAACTTGTTAGCTTTAATACCATTCAAACATCCCATAGACTTACGACTTAAGGCATTAGCTACAACATTTGCATTTCCGAGATAATATAGAATGTCTATATCATATTCCTTTAGTAACTCCAACTATCTTCTTAGACTTAAATTCAGCTCCTTCTGGCGGAATATATACTGTAGACTCTTATGGCCCGTGAATACATCAATGTGGACTCTATTTAAGTAATGACACCACATATTCAGGGCAAAAATTACTGTTGCTAACTCAAGATCATGAGTCAGATAGTTTACCTAGTGCTTCCTTAACTGCCTCGAAGCGTATGCTATAACCTTTCCATGCTGCATCAGAACACATCCTAAGCCAACTATGGAGGCATCACAATAAACCAATACCCATTGGTACTTTCGAGAAGAGCTAACACAGATGCATATGTCAACTTTCCTTTAGTTCTTGAAAACTATGCTCACACGCATTCGTCCACTGAAGCTTAGTTACCTTGCGAGTGAGTTTGGTCATAGGTGCAGATATAGAAGAAAAACCCTCCACGAATCTCTGATAGTACCCTACTAATCCCAAGAAGCTACGTACTTCAGTAGGAGTCATAGGTCTCGGCCAATTCCATACGGGCTCAATCTTTTGGGTATCCACCTTGATACATTATGAGGAGACAATATGGCCTAAAATGACAACAAAGTTTAACCAAAACTCGCATTTAGAAAATTTGGCATATAACTTACGTCTTGGAGCGTTTGTAACACCGTTTGGAGATGATATGCATGGTCTGGCTCAGTCCTTGAGTACACCAAATTATTGGCAATGAACACGATCATGAAGATATCTAAGAATGGCTTGAAGACTTGATTCATTAAATCTATGAAGGCTGTTGGCGCATTAGTGAGTCCAAAAGACATCACCCGAAACTCAAAATGTCTTTTCCTAGTCTGAAAGGCTGTCTTTGAAATATCCTTCTCATTTACCCTTTACTGGTGGTATCCCGACCTTAAGTCAATCTTTGAGAAGTACTTAGCGCACTGTAATTGATCGAATAAATCGTTGATCCTTGGAAGTGGATACTTATTCTTGATAGTGACCTTATTCAATTGTGTATAATCGATGCACATCCTTAAGGAACTATCTTTCTTGTGAACAAATAATACTGGCGCTCTCCACGGCGAAGTGTTAGGCCTGATAAAACCTTTTTCCAATAAATCCTTCAATTGTTCCTTCATTTTCCTCAGCTCGGCTGGAGCCATTCGATAAAGAGAAATATATATCGGTTGCGTATCTAGAAGTACGTCAATAGTGAACTCAATCTCCCGCTCTTGAGGAATGCCCGAAAGCTCATCCGAAAATACATCAGGAAATTCGTTGATTATTGGGACAGACTGAAGGTATGGGGGTTCTGTATCTGCGTCCCTCACCTGAACCATATGATATATATAACCTTTAGAAATCATCTTTCTTGCTTTCAGGTAGGAAATAAACATGTCTTTAGGCGTAGCTGGATTTCTCTTTTATTTAAGGGTCGGCTCACCTGGCAAACTAAATTTGACAATCTTTGTCCGACAATCGACATTTGCATAGCAAGAATCCAACCAATCTATGCCCATAATAACATCAAACTCAACCATAGGTAACTCGGCTAAATCAGCCAAAGTAGGGCGATTACAGATTGTTACAGTACAATTCCTATAAATTTATCTTGCTACAATTGTCTCACCAACTAGTATAGACACTTCGTATGGCTTAGACAACATTTCTGGTTCAAATCTAAATTTGCTCGCAACAAATAGCATAATATAGGACAAATTGGAGCCCGGGTCTAACAATGGATAAACATCTTAGGTGAAGATGGATAGTATACCTGTAATAATATCTAAAGATGACTCAAAGTCTTGGCGATTGGATAAAGCATAGATGCGGTTCTGAGCACCGCCTAAACTAGAGGCTCCTCCTTGGCCTCTACCTCTACTTGCTGAGGATTAGGGCCCACAACTCTGCAGACGTACACTTGATGTGGATGTTGTTGTGGATCCCGTTGGCTGAGCTACATCATTCCTACATCCACTTGGACACTAGCGCATTTAATAACTAGGTTCACCATACTTATGACACACATCAGTACCCTGACGACACCATCTCAGATATGTCCTACCATACTGACCACAAGGTGGCAATGGTGGTCTCATCTGTCTTAAACTCCTTTGCTCCTGGAAAACTGAAGCTCTCGGACTCTGCCCTAGTCCAAACTAAGTATGCCTGTCATATCTAGGCCCTTGAAACTGAGATGGAGCACTATTGGAAAACCGAGGCGGACGTCTAGGAAATTGTTTCCTAGAGCTACCCGATGCTTCTTCGAATGACCCAACTCTCTTGGTCAACTCTCTCTCTATATTCTTATCCTCTCGGAGTTACCACTTGCAGCTTCTACACCTTGAGCATATTCCTGGATTCTAGCAATATCCATATCTATGTTCAGCGAGGCTGTTTGTACACTCCTCAATCAAATGCGGATCCAAACTCGCTACAAACTGATAAATTCGAGCCCTCGTTGTGTCCACAATATTTGGAGCATACCTATCCTAAGAATCGAACTGCAGTATGTATTCTCTTACACTATTGCCCCTCTTTTTGAGGTTTAAAAATTACTTCACTTTAACCTTTCATACCTCTAACGGAAAGTAGTGATCTAAAAAGACATTTGAAAACTCCTCCCACACAACTAGAGATGCATCTGCTCTTCGAGACCGCTCTCATGCCTCATACCATAAAACAACCACATCTCATAACATGAAAGAGGCCAACTCTACTGCCTTCATCTCTAAAGCATGCATCACTCGCAATACCCGCAACATTTGATCAATAAAGTCTGGGGGGTCCGCATTTGGATTAGTCCTCATGAATACTGACAGACTCAACCCGAGAAATTCCTGAGTCCTAGAACTCTTAATACCATCATAAGACCTAGTGCCTGTAGAAGCTCTTATCTGACGCTGTTGGGTGGCTACTATCTGTGCTAATAGTTGTATGGCATTTTCCACTCCTTGCTCAGAAGGCTTAGGTAGAGGAACTGGAGGAACCGGATTCTGCGGAACTAGAGAAACTGGATTATGAGGAGCTAAAAGTACTGCATCTCCTCTAATCTCCTCATGATAGGGTGGAACTAGTGACATGGGACTACGATTCTCTGTGAGCTTCCGTTTTATCAACTTGGCCAGGCAGGGCATTACTGGTACACCCCTATCAACACCAGCTCGATTACTACCAGTAGCTCTTGTAGTAACTGCATGATTACTAAAAAAGGAATTAGAGCATGAATTAGACTCAAACCATGTAACTCATCTCTATAGCACAATATAGGAAGTAAAAGAACAATAACCATCCCTAAATGCTTGACAACCTCCTTTTATAAGTATGGTGCACAACACACCCATAAACAAGACTCTACTAGACACGGCTCACTAACTTCCTAGGACTGACCTGCTCTAATACTAAATTTTTCACACCCCAAACTGGGGGGTGGGGGTATGGTCGACACTCAATTCCCTACTGGCTTGAGCGTACCACTCTGATGACCAGGCTTCCATATGAATACACTTCCGGCCGATAAGGCTGTACTAAGATATATTACAGCAACAACACTAAACAAGAGGGATCCACCCAATATGTATATACATAACAGGACCGACTAAGTCAAAACATGGTTTAACAAAATACAACCTAGCCGACAAGGCTATATACCAACATTGTATATACGAAAACAAGTCCATAAGCCTCTACGAGTAACTGAACTAATATATGACCAGGACAGGGACCCGACCTACCCATACTGTACATAACTCCATAAAACATACTTACTAGCTGACCAGGAAGCTCCGGGAAAGACGAAGCCTACTTATTGATGGCTGAACTCGAAAACTTCTACTGCGGTGGTCTAACTGAGTACCTATCAGAACATGTTGCATGAACACACATCGCCCCCAGCAAAAGGGACGTAAGTAGGAAATAATATACCGAGTATGTAAAACATGAATAGCAGTATGAAACTGTAAACTGTAAATAAAGTATAATAGCAATATAATGAGAAACTGTAAAGGAAAGCATAAGGAACCTAGATGCCATATGAGGCGAATAAGGAAACTCTGAAACTCAAGTACAACCTGTTTGGTAGGCTTTTATTGTATAAACTACCCTCATCTTATAGCATGAGGTATATAACATTCCATTACTCTTAGGTATACTCTAAGGTGTATGTATGGATATGCAATGCAATGTGCACAATGATTTATGTATGTGTTGCATAATGCGCAACCCAATCCATTATATATATATATATGTGTGTGTGTGTGAGAGAGAGAGAGAGAGAGAGAGAGCATTCTATCGATAACCTTAAACACAAAGGATTTTTGGGCTTGTCAACAAAGGGTACTTATATAATTCAATCTCACTGTTCTCCGAAACATACTTTCATAGGTTTACACTACCAACAATCAATTCACCAATCAATATCATCTCCTAATTCAAGCAAAATAACCCCCCAAGTCAATATATAATGATTTTATAGGTTTACGAGTTTTGATAATAAAAATCCTTTCACAACTTACTCCAAATCACCAATTAATCACAACCATAGATAGAGTAGGGTGAATCTTGCCTTTATGTTTCAATTCCCTCTCAAAACAACAAGTTCTTCTACTAGCAAGGGTTTCCAAAACTGAATCAATCTGGAGAAGGTAGTTTCTATGATTTCCGCAGAGATTATCATGTTAATATTACGTGATTTGCCTTAGGATTGATCTTGGGTGTTAGGGATTTCTTAGAGAGGATTTTATGGGTGTTCTAAGTCTGATTTGGGGGGGAAATGGTTGTCAAGACACAAAACCCCATTATAAATCCATTAAAATTTTCCACTATCACAATTTGACGATCGGATTGACGGTCCGTCAATCTGGACCTTCAATCTGCCTCCTGAGATAAAAAAATCTCAGGCACTTTGATGATCCGTCAACCTTGCTATCAAACATGCCCAGTTTTTGATTTCGTCGAAACGTACTTTCTTTGATCCGTATAGATTCTATATACTTCGGAACTTCCATAAATAAGTCATAAACCTTTATTATCCTTTCGTAAGGCCTTACTCCTCCCCAAGATACAAGTATCAATCGTCGATGCAACAGAATGTGAAACTACGGGGTGTAACAGTGTTTTAAGCTATTATTTCTTTAGGCTTGCTGGTTTGATTGTTTGGATTGCTAGAGTTGATACAAAATAGATCTTTATTTGAAATACTTGTATTTATTTATATCTAATAAGTTTTGGGTATTTTATAACTGATATTTGTGTTTCCCCCCATCTCTTTTGCATGTCTCATGGGCCTGTGGGCCCACATTCCACCTTTCTCGCCAAATTGGGTCGCAAGCCCAATTATACCATTCATTCATCGAGTCCGATAGTTTGAAGGCTCAGCCATGGGTGAAAATGACGTAGAAAAATAGGATGCTTATTTATCTTCGTGGTAAACTGATAGGAAGGTATACCCATCAGCCCGCTTTAATTATTTAATTTTATGTCTTTGTATTATTATTTGTAAAATTTTAAATATTATTGAAACCTTAAAGTAGAATGTAATTACATAGAGTTGCTATTTTCATGTCTTTAAAAATAAATAAAAGGTTCAATTTCGGATAAGTAATAAAAAACGTGTTTTAGTATTTCGATCACTTGTTTATATGCTTTTTTTGAATAAATCTTTTGAGCTTTGTAACCACCTTGAAAACAAGATTTTGGTTGAAATATTCTAGTTCACTTTGCAAAAGAAAAGTGTAATAATTTATTAACTTGGTATAAGATTTTAGAATAATCAATGTCTTCAAATCAAGTCTATAATTACTTTTAATAAAATAGGAATAATCCTTTATGAACTATAGTTTGGGCAAATGATACAAACCAAATAGCGGCTGACCTCTTTTGAAATAAAATATATGTTTTAAACTTTCTATTTCTAAAGAGAGATAAATCATTTTGCTATTTCACTTTATGAAAGAGAAAGAAAAGATTTTGTATATCAAAAAGGAATATTTCAAAGAGATTTATTTTACTTTTAAAAGTATGTGTGAAAAGCTGTGTTTTGGCAAAACAAAACTTGAATGACAAACTACTTGTAATATTTTAAACATTTTAAGTAATTTTCTATTGTATAATAGCCGAGGTCAACCGTATCCTACGGATCCTTAATACCGGGGTGCCTAACACCTTCCCCGGGAGATCATTTGAACCCTTACCCGAATTCTAGTTTAATTTAGGATTTTTGTTTTATTTAAAAAAACCCTTTTTAATATGATTTTCCTAGTTTTCCTTATAAATTAGGTGGCGACTCTAAAATAAATCAAATTCCAAGAGTCCACAAGTTATCCAGTAGTTTTTATGTCTCCTTATAAAAGTGAACCGTAACAGATGACAACTCTACTGGGGATGAATTAGGTTCTAACCATAAGGGTTCCAATAATATGAAATTACTTTTAAATTGCATATGTATTTACTTTATTGCAAATATTATTGTCATTCATGCATTCATCTTCCACCAAATGGAAAATCACATACACATTCGCATTCGTGAATAAAGATGATTATGCGAATTCACAATCGTCCTCCAGTAAAAAATCAAAACTAATTCTTTTGAACTTGTTGAAGATTTAGTTCGTTCATTGTCGTCCAACAGTCAACAACGGTTCACCTCAGGCAGTCTCCCGGGCACCCAAGTCATTTGATTAAGCCCACTTTAGTCAACTAGGATAGAGCTAAGTCAAATCTCTATTGAACTAGCGCATGCTGACCTAGATAGGTTCGGGTATCTCAGACCTACGTGGATCTATTAGGAGGACTACCTTCCGTATCTGCACAGTCCTTGACCCAAGAATGCATTTATCCCACTATGTGCTATGTGTGAACATGTTCTACGACATATGGGTTAAACCATTGTCCAAGGGGCGGGGCCTAACTGTGTGTTGTCTGTGTAGATTTCTATCAACCTCCATTTTCACATGGTCCTGAAAGTGCCAAAAATGCTGAGAATATGGTGGTTCGACTTAGAGGACAAACACCGTAGGGAGATTACATACTTCCTAGGCCACTTACCTTTTCTCATGACTATGATGGGTTATAAAGCGCTCATAGAGGTCTTAACCGAGTACTATGATAACGATATGATGGTGTTTATATTTGGGCTTATAGAGATGACCCCGACCTTGGAGGAAATCCGGGACTGCATAGACAGTAATGGGACCTGTCTAAGGAGAAGAAAGAAGGCCGATCACAACCTCTTAGCTCCAAACAAAT